>RJVU01079141.1:444834-463585 GCA_003731715.1 Anabarilius grahami
GTAGTTGAAGAGCAAGTTTGTTTGGAGGATGAGATTCTGGTGAGGTTTCTTTGGCAAGGAGAGCTTTATAGGGCTTTGATATTCAACAGTGCTTTGCATCTGCCTGCATTAACACCATTTTCTTTAAGAGCTGCTGTGCAGCCAAAATTATATACCAGTTATCACTGTAAAGCTGCTTTGAGACAATCTGCATTGTAAAAAGCGCTATATAAATAAAGTTGACTTGACTTGACTTTATATTGAAATGAAACAAGATCAGACTGATGGAGGGGATGCCAGAATTGAACACATCTCTTCTGGATCTCAATCTCCAGCAGGTATAAGCCTAATTCGGCACTGCAGATGTCATTGTGAGCGCTACTGTGGAACCCTAAAATGTTTTTCAACACTGTGGCTGGAGATGTACAGGGGTTAGTAGTACAATATTTTNTTTTTTTTTTTTTTAACAATCATATTGTTTCATAAACTTGTAAAGTTTTTTTTTTCTTTCTGTTATGCTTTATTATTATTTCATTATTTTTGTGTGATGTAGAAAGCTAATGTTCATATCACATCCTCTTCAGTTGAGCATCCGTCCTGCTGTGGTGTTACACCATCGTCTTATAAGCCTAGTATTTCTGTGTGGGTGTGGGTGTGGGTGTGGGTGTGGGTGGGTGTGTGTTGTGAATCAGTCTTTCATTTCTCTGGATCTGATTGCTTTCAGACTCCATCCAGTTGCATAATAATGTCACTTAGTCAGAGAAACATTATTTAGCTTCCAAGGATACAGCTCTTGTCTGTGTATGTGTGAGGAAGTGTGACTCCTCACAGATTTAGACAGGAGGACAAGAGGTGACGTGTCTCTCAATCCTGACCCTCATCTGGTTCAAACCTGTCACTTTAACAGCTTCTGACTCACTCTTACACACTTGATCTAACTGTTCAGCCAATTACATGCCTTGTGGAGTGGCAACATGGTCATAACCCTGCTTAAGTGCTTTAATGAGAGTGAACTGATTGGTTTCAAGTGTTGCACGAGTGCCAGAGTGGAGCATTTTAACCCACAGTGATCTTTGAACATTTCCACAATTCAAGTGGAGTGGCTCTCACATTCAGAAGCAGACAGCGTGCTTATCTGACCCAGACTGAATCTGGGGAATTATTAGCATTTTTGCTCTGACTAGTATTACACTCATATTCTCAGTTGATTGCGTAATTAAATTTGACGAGATATTTAAAGGTGAAGTATGCAATTTTTTTTTTTATATTTTTTTTTATAAATGCATTCTTAACCCATTTTATTGTTCATTGACTACAGTTAGTAGGGCTGCATGATATATCGCGTTAGCATCGATATTGCATTGTGCGCACATGATTCTTGGATTAATTGCAAAGTATTAAACATTAAAAAAAATTCAGAAAAAAAAACCTGATTTTAAACCATTCAAGCACAAGGAGACAAAAGAGATGTCAATTACAACTTACCCACTGTTTTCTGTTCAGCACACAGATACCAAATGCTGGTCTCTTTCGAATGGACACACATGCAAAATTATGTCAGAATGCTCATATTGGCGAGTATCCTTGTAAACACATTCGCTTACGGCTTATGTGAACCTAAACAATTGAGAAATAAAATGGATGTGTATCATTATATCAGATCTGTACATTAGGTCTTAAAGTGACAGCAGCCAAATAAACCTGCTTTTTGTCTGTGTCATTCATGTTAATCAAACAAAATACGGAGAGAAAATCACTTTTGTATCTTTAACAAAGATTAATTGTATTTAGTTTATACAGTGAAGACTATGCAGTGTTTTTTTTTACATTCAATTCAATTTCTGTGCATGAATACTGTTAGACTTACCTGAAAAAAACAAAAAAGCACTATTTAATTTGTATCTTTGTTCTATTATATTTTATATGCTTGTAATTTGTTTATTATTTTCTATGCAGTGTCAATTTTTTCCAATATTGTGTAGCCCTTTTAGTGTGCCATTCATGGGTTCTCTACCAAAAATGTAAACATTGAGCCTCCCAGGCACCATCAAAACATTGAGAGCGGTCCACTAAGATCTGTCAATCTCTTTCCAGCTCAACTATAGTGAAAGTTTGGGGCATGACTACTGTAGCAGGCTGAGCCAGAGGGTGTTTAACCGGTGTGGGACCGTGGCTGTCACATTACATGGGAAAAGAAGATTATCTTCGGTAACAGAAGTTTAAGGCAAAATTCACTGCATTTAGACCTTTAAAGATTAAACAGGTCATGAACACTTCAAAGCAAACTGGGCATTGCAATGCTACACGCTGCACGTCCTGATAGTGCTGAGTTAGATGCATTCCTGGGTCAACATTCCAGTCTGAAAATTTAGTCTTAACCCTATTCCTACCCCTAAACCCAACCCTACCCATAAGTTATCCCAAAAATCAGAGGGAAATCAGAGGGAAATAAGCTGGATGGTTGGCATCCAGCTTATTGGTGCATTACCGCCCCCTTCTGCTCCGGACAGTGACGCGATTAGGACATCCGTGACATGCACACCTACGCAACATTTAAAAAAATATAGCAATACCAAAATACAAACAACAGCGTGCCTCTCCCTCAGACTGTAAACGAAGCTCGGGCGCACTACATAACACGTCATCAGCGTCACTGTCCGGAGCAGAAGGGGGCGGTAGTGCACCAATAAGCTGGATGCCAACCGCTGTAAAAGAAGAAGAAGCAGCGTCACTGTGGATATACACAGACCCGGAAGAGAAGACAATGCTGAATAAAGTCATAGTTTTTGTTATTTTTGGACCAAAATGTATTTTCGATGCTTCAAAAACTTCTAACTAACCCACTGATGTCACATGGACTACTTTGATGATGTTTTTATTACCTTTCTGGACATTATACAGTATATTGTACATACACTTTCAATGGAGGGACAGAAAGCTCTCGGACTAAATCTAAAATATCTTAAACTGTGTTCCGAAGATGAACGGAGGTCTTACGGGTTTGGAACGACATGAGGGTGAGTCATTAATGACATAATTTTCATTTTTGGGTGAACTAACCCTTTAAGCCTAAACTTGACATAATCTGTAAACTTGTCCCTCAAATCTGATTGGTTGATTTAATTGTTCTTCCAGTATCAACAAAAATGTTGACCCAGGAACATGTTGAACTCAGCAATATAAGGTTATGCGCTACACGCTACAATGGACATTTCAATACCATACATCAGTTGTTTTCAGTACCATACAGCAGTGTTTCCTGGGGACCCACCGCTCTGCACATTATCTATGTCTCCCTTATTTAACACACCTGGTTCTGGTCATCAGCTCATTAGGTGAGAACTTTATGAACTGAATTAAGTGTGTCAGATAAATGAGACATACAAAATATGCAGAGTGGTGAGTCCCAGGACCAGGATTGAAATCCACTGCCATACAGCATCATCATGCACCCGTTCTGAAAGACAAATGTACCAGTTATAATGTTTACTTTGATGTGTCCAGTGTAGACAGGCTCAAACAGTTGTGGTGCGTCATCAAAGAATGCACCCAGTGCAGATACATTGGATTATTAATGGGTTTATTAGTGAGACCGTCAGGTTCACTCTAGACAAGTGTTAGTCTACTTAATTGCTTACTCATGACACATAGCAATACAGCTAAAAGTATTCCTAATATGCTGGACATTTTTTGAAAGTAGCATACATTTACCTGTTGAAACATAGCTTTAAAAGCACCTGTTAGAGCTGTATTTGTGATATTTGAGTAGGGGAGGCATGACACGTGAAAGGGGTGTTTGCTATGTTGTTTGAAATATGCTTTATATTTGTAAATCTGCTAGGTGCTACTAGTGTCACAGAAACTACATACTTCACCTTTAATAAACAAGATGCAAGATTATTGTGTATAACTTTGTGAATGAGAATTGTTCAACTTTGAATATTTTTTCAATGTTTTTGACTAAGTTTGATAGAATGGAGCTCATGGTGAAAGGTCTATTTTCTACACATTACCAATGACTTTCCAGGACATGAGAGACTGTTATAGCTCTTCTGAGGTTAATGTTGATAAATTTGCTCATAGCTGTTAAAAAGATGAAACAACATCGATGGAAGCAGCAAGAAAGTGTTATTCTCTTCAAAGTAGCTGTGATAGTATTCCTGTGGACATCATTTGCAGGTCCCCATTCTTCTGTTTTTTAACAGACTGCTCCTAATTGCCATGGAGGTCAGTGAATCCCACAGCCTTCTTAGAAACCTGATTGATTTGGGTAGAGTCATTCAAGTGAGTCTTTTACAAATAGAGAGAAGTGAAAGCAAGATCAAAAAGTGAGCAAAAGTAATCTCTCCCTCCTCTCGTCTTCTATCTTGACATTTACTTTGTTCCTTCACTTACCTTTTTCATTGCCATCATCATATTCTCACAAACTGATTGAAGAATATAAAAACTGTCACATTGCCACAGACAACCATTCCAGTCTTTTTTTGTCATGATGAAACAGTTTTGTGTTATGGCTTGAGTCAGACACTATTATGTCTGTGCTTCATAACGGCCATGTTTGATGGGAGGGAGTGTGTGACACCTTAATCTCATGCTGTTTTAGGCTGAGCATTTAGCTCATCAAATGTGTGTGTTTTTTTTTAAAAAGACATTAAAAGACTCTAAAACCTCCCTCTATAGACCTGTCATACAACATTTTTCACAGGTAGATTTTTATTTTATTATTGGGATTTTTGCCTTTTTATTGATATAGGACAGTATAGAGAACTGACAGTAAGCTAATTGGGACACAGAGGGCAGCGGCATTGGGAAAGGTCCCTGAGGGACTCAAACTCGGGTTGCCCCAAAGCACAACTGCACTACATGTCAGAGTGTTGCCCACAAGGCTATTGGCTCCTGATGGTAGAGAGTGTTTCTGATTAGATTAATTTAAAAAAAGGTATATGCTGTCTTTTTTGTCCCATCTTATTAAAAGTCATTTTTATCTACAGTATCTCACAGAAGTGAGTACACCCCTCACATTTTTGTAAATATTTTATGATATCTTTTCATGTGACAACACTGAAGAAATGACACTTTGCTACAATGTAAAGTAGTGAGTGTACAGCTTGTACAACAGTGTAAATTTGCTGTCCCCTCAAAATAACAACACACAGTCATTAATGTTTAAACCGCTGGCCACAAAAGTGAGTACACCCCTAAGTGAAAATGTCCAAATTGGGCCCAAACTGTCAATATTTTGTTTGGCCACCATCATTTTCCAGCACTGCCTTAACCCTCTTGGGCATGGAGTTCACCAGAGCTTCACAGGTTGCAACTGGAGTCCTCTTCCACTCCTCCATGATAACATCATGGAGCTGGTGGATGTTAGAGACCTTGCGCTCCTCCACCTTCCGTTTGAGAATGCCCCACAGATGCTCAATAGGGTTTAGGTCTGGAGACATGCTTGGCCAGTCCATCACCTTTACCCTCAGCTTCTTTAGCAAGGCAGTGGTCGTCTTGGAGGTGTGTTTGAGTTCGTTATCATGTTGGAATACTGCCCTGCGGCCCAGTCTCCGAAGGGAGGGGATCATGCTCTGCTCATTCATGGTTCCCTCAATGAACTGTAGCTCCCCAGTGCCGGCAGCACTCATGCAGCCCCAGACCATGACACTCCTACCACACACTTGTCTTTGTACTCCTCACCTGGTTGCCGCCACACACGCTTTATAATATTAAGGTTGAACCACTGAACTCACATGAACGGTTTTAAATATGTTTTTTGTACCTTTCTGGGCACTGAAAGTGTAAATCAACTTGCTGGCTATAGAGGCCTCACTGAGCCATCGGATTTCATCAAAAATATCTTAATTTGTGTTCCAAAGATGAACAAATGTCTTATGTCTCATTTTTGGGTGAACTAACCCTTTAAGATCATCAAGCCTCTTATCAGATAATTTAACTTTTTATGACAAGCCAATGTTAAAAGGGACCTATTATGCAAAATTTACTTTTATAAGGTGTTTGGACACAGATGTGTGTCTACAGTGTGTGTAAACAAACCAGCCTATAATGGTAAAAATCCAACCGCTCCTTTTTTATAATCGCCATAAATCATAAACAGTCTCTCCAAACAAGCAATTCCAGATTTCCCCTCTACTCTTACGTAAGAGTAGGGGAAAGCCCCGCCAATGACTGGTGACGATCTCCCCTATTAGTGTAGATACCACCCTAAATGAGCCGCAGCAGTCCGCCATTTCTGTTTCCTCACTGTAGCAGCTGGAGATGTCTGCACCAAAAAATAAATAAATAACATTACAGATGTTCTGTTCTGAACATAAGAATCTCAAAAGACTTTGCTTCACAAATGAGGGTCAGTTCAACCCTGGATTTGCACAAAAGATTAGCATGATGGTACATGTTAGTCGATGAGTTGATTCAACTTAACCCTCTGGGGTCTGAGGCTAATTTGGGGTCCTGGAGTAGTTTTGGCATGCCCTGACGTTTGTGCTTTTTTCATATGCTTATAAACATTAATGACAAAAGTCTCATTACACTGTATTCAGCACAAACTAGGCTACAATAATATGTGAGCAACAAGTATGTACATGTTTGTATTTTTGAGAGAATTATGTATATGCATGGTTTTTGAAATAAAAAAAATATAAGTCACTGAAATAAGGCCTCAAAACACATACTAAACATTTTTTCACAAGACTTTTGGGAACTGTATATTTTAGTCAAGAGTTTTTGCTTCAAAGTGATGTTAAAATCATTCTGCCTATTTTGACACAAAAGAATGCAATGACAAAAGAAATAGATAATTTTTTGCTTGTAGTTTATTTAGAATATAGTTAACTATATAAATGAGAGTCAAAGACACATTTTGAGTTCACAGTTATACCTGGAAATAAACCCTGTTCAAAGATATACAGTAAGTGAACACCTCATACCTGGCATTTGGTGTTTGGTGCACTGGAGAAAAAAAATTTAAAATCCTGCTTCCAGTCAGTGATCTCAGTATCATATGCATGCAGTCCAATGGCCAATATCTGGTCACTATGATTCTCAAATCTGTGAGATAAAAGAAAAAAAAAACTTCTGTGAGCATGCTGATAACAGGATCATATCAGCTATTGTATTAATGTTAGTATAATGTCCACTCTTAACAGAAAACATGTTTCCCTTTCGATACTTCACTCATACTGCGTATGGGGAAAGGTCTCCTTTTTCCCGCTGCTGAAGCCTTTTTCAATAGCGCAGTGTAACTGCACAGCCATTGGTTCAAACTTGAGAACTTTCTGAACCAATGACGGCGCGGCAGAGCCGCGCGAGCCTATGGCGATGCAGCGCGCCAAAGCTCGCCAGAAAGGGCGGGGCGTATGGCTATATAAGCGGGCAGTTCGCCATAGGATTTCAGATCTCTCTCCTTCAGCGACGACATTATTTCTCCTCGCTGATCTCCGAAGCTGAAAGCCTTCGCCGCCTGGAACGAGCTCTCCCGTCGTAGAAGAGGCACCGCAGCGGACCAGCTGAGATCGCCGAACGCCTGCAGCGCCGGCGCTCTCGAGCCGCCCACTTCCCGCTCCGGCCGCCTTCTCAGCGAGTCTCCTGCCGCCATCCGGCGAACAATTTAAAGAGCTATTTCCAGCAGTTGTAACGCTTAAAAGAGTAAGTTTCTCCGCCGTTTTCACGCCGTTCTCTCGCTCTACGGATTTTCGCTCTCTATCAGCTGTTCACCGCGCCGCCTCGTGCTGTCTTCAGCATCTGAGAGCATTCAGCTCATCCCCTGCCGTCTTCCGTCAGGTGAGTACAGAGCTTATTTTTCTACTTTCTCGCTGGCATTTGCTTCAAATGCCGTTCCTCCGAACGCGTCATTTGCCGGGTCCGCCCCCGCAAATCTCGTTCGCTGAGGATGCGTGCTCTCATTCGGGAGCACTAGAGCGAGCTCTCACACTCAGCTGAATTTGACATGATGCTCTCCCCTGATTTAGGCGAGACTCATGATAAATTTTCTATCTGATTGAGTGTATTTAACCCCTTAACTCAATGCGCGTCGCTGGCCGGTCCCACCCCCGCGAGCCGCGTCAGTTGAGAAATATGACATGACTTTCTTCCCCAATTTGGGCGAGAAACTTGTTATATACTCAATTTAATGGAGCACATTTCTGCTGTTTGCACTGAGTTTCTCTACGCGTTGCTTGCTGGTTCTGCCCACAAGCCGCGTTCATTGAGAAATATAACATGTCGCTCTCCCCCCTCTTGGGTGATACCCATGTTATATACAGTCAGTTTATATAGCAGATTTTTGCCGAGTTATCTGAATCTCTCAGCTGAATTTGACATGATGCTCTCCCCTGACTTAGGCGAGACTCATGATACATTTTCTATCTGATTGAGTGTATTTCCCCTTATCTCAATGCGCGTCGCTCGCCGGTTTCGCCCCGCAATCCGCGTCGATTGAGAAATATGACTTGTCATTCTCCCCCGACTCGGGCGAGAATCATGTTTATATACTCAATTTAATGGAGCTTATTCTGCTGTTTGCACTGAGTTTCTCTACTTGTTGCTTGCTGGTTCTGCCCGCAAGCCGCGTTCATTGAGAAATATAACATGTTGCTCTCCCCCCCCCGTCTCGGGTGAGACTTATGTTATATTTATTCAGTTGATACAGTGTATTTCTGCCGAGTTTGTTGAATTTCTCGGCGCGTTGCTTGCCGGTTCCGCCCCGCAAGCCGCGTTCTTTGAGAAATATAACATGACACTCTCCCCCGTCTCGGGTGAGACCTATATTATTTATATTCAGTTTATATAGCAGATTTTTGCCGAGTTATCTGAATCTCTCAGCTGAATTTGACATGATGCTCTCCCCTGACTTAGGCGAGACTCATGATACATTTTCTATCTGATTGAGTGTATTTCCCCTTATCTCAATGCGCGTCGCTCGCCGGTTTCGCCCCGCAATCCGCGTCGATTGAGAAATATGACTTGTCATTCTCCCCCGACTCGGGCGAGAATCATGTTTATATACTCAATTTAATGTAGCTTATTCTGATGTTTGCACTGACAGTGTATTTCTGCCGAGTTTGTTGAATTTCTCGGCGCGTTGCTTGCCGGTTCCGCCCCGCAAGCCGCGTTCTTTGAGAAATATAACATGACACTCTCCCCCGTCTCGGGTGAGACCTATATTATTTATATTCAGTTGATATAACTTTTATTCCAGTCTCTCTGCGTGTCGCTTGCCGGCCCCGCCCCTGCAAGCCACGTTCATGAGGACGCATGCGGTCACTGAAGCGAGCTCAATGCTCACTTGTGCTCGGTGGAACTAATATATGCTCGGTGGAACTAATATATGCTCATTGTGCTGGACCTCTGTTCATGTCACTTGCTGGCTCTGCCCTGCAAGCCATGTTCATTGAGGAAGAGCGGTCTCACTTCCAACACCGCTCGGCTGAATATACCCTGATGCTCTCCCCTGACTCAGGTGGGACTCATGATGTATATTTTTTCTAAGAAGCACATATCTGTTTGTTGAGTTTCTCTGCGTGTCGCTTGCCGGTTTCACCCCGCAAGCAACGTTCAATCAGAATGAGCGTCCTCACTGAGGACGCTTGAGCATTTTTCTGGTGTTTTTATAAAATGCCGAGCCTCTCAGCGTGTCGCTTGCCGGCTCAGCCCCTCCAAGCCGCGTTTGTTGAGGACACACGCTCTCTATGAGAGCGCACTCTGTGCTCATTTTTGCTCAGCTGAACATGACACATGCTCTCTGATTCAATCCCTTACACGCGGGCTGAGGCTGGTAGGCCATCCCCGGTGTGTCATGCTGGAAGTTGGGGATAATAAATCAAGGCTACTCTATGCAGTTCGCCCGACGGCCCCTGCGCTTCAGCGGGGTGTTCCCACTTCAGTTAATCCGGACGACGCTCATGTTCTCCGCGCTGAAGTGATGACTCTGCTAGGGAAAGGAGCTATAGAAATAGTTCACCCCTCAGAGAGCGAAGCGGGGTTCTACAGCCTTTATTCTCTCATCCCCAAGAAAGATGGTGGTCTCAGACCCATCTTAGACCTCGGACTCCTGAACCTCTCCCTCATGAGATGGAAGTTCAAGATGTTAACGCTGAAACAGATCCTCGCGCAGATTTGCCCTGAGGACTGGTTCTGCTCACTGGACCTGAAAGACGCTTACTTTCACATCCAGATAGCCCCCACCACAGGCGATTCTTGAGATTCGCATTCGAGGGCGTGGCTTACCAGTATACAGTCCTCCCTAATCGGGCTGTCCCTAGCTCCCCGCACTTTCACGAAGTGCATGAACGCGGCGCTTTTCCCCACCGAGACAGATGGGAATCCGGGTTCTGAATTATCTCAATGACTGGCTCATCCTGGCCCAGTCGCGAACTGAGCTAGAACATCACAGATCCGTGCTCCTCAGCCACTTACAGTGCCTAGGACTCAGGGTCAACTTTGCCAAGAGCTCACTGCTCCCCAGCCAACGTACTACGTTCCTGGGGGCAGTTTTCGACTCAGTCCACATGACGGCTGTAGTCTCGCCAGAGCAGCTTCTGTCAGGAACAAAGCCAACCTACCTCTGAAGTTTTTCCAGAGGATGCTAGGGCTGATGGCTTCCGCCTCCCCGGGTTTGCAGCTCGGCCTTCTACGGATGCGGCCTCTGCAATACTGGTTGAAATTTCGGGTCCCTCCTCACACTTGGCCGCACGGCCGCCTGCGTATCAAGGTCAATCAGGCCTGCCTAGCAGCTCTGAAACCCTGGACGAACCCTATCTGGTGAAGGACGGTGCTCTCGACAGATGCATCCAACTCGGGTTGGGGCGCTCTTTGTGAGGGCAGACCACCCTTCCGCTCGTGGTCTCATGAGCAGAGCCATCTCCACATCAACTGCCTCGAGATGCTGGCAGTGATTCGAGCCCTTCACTCCTTTCAGGCCTTCCTGACAAGACACCATGTCCTAGTCCAGTCAGACAGCATGACAGTGGTATCCTACATGAATCACCAGGGCGGCCTCTCGTCCAGCCGCCTTTGCGCACTGGCGAAGCGCCTCCTGGAATGGGCATTGGCAAGGTTGCAGTCGCTCAAAGCGACACACATACCAGGCAGAATGAACCTGGGAGCAGACATGCTATCTCGGAGCAATGTTCCCTCAGATGAGTGAATGCTCCACCCCCAGGTAGTTCTCACGATTTGGGAGATCTTCGCGAAGGCAGAGGTAGACCTCTTCGCCTCAGAAGACAACTCTCATTGCCCAATTTATTTTTCGAAGGATGTAGATGCGCTGGCCCAGCCTCCTCCTTTATGCATTTCCCCCAATCACTCTGATCCCTCAGGTCATCAGGCGAATCAGGGAAGACGAGCACAGAGTCCTCCTGGTGGCCCCGTTCTGGAGGAGCCAAGTTTGGTCCTCAGAGCTGTTCAGGCTTTCCACAAAAGCCCCTTGGCTTATTCCCCTGAGACAGGACCTCCTCTCTCAGGCAAACAGGACGATCTGGCACCCTCAGCCAGAACTCTGGGCTCTGCACCTATGGTCCCTCGATGGGAGCCTGTGAACCTCCCCGGGGACGTGCTAAACACCATTTCTCAGGCGAGAGCCCCGTCCACGAGACGCCTCAACGCACAGAAGTGGTTGGTCTTTGTTGGCTGGTGCTCAGCACGCAACGTTGATCCTGTAGAGTGACGTATCTCAGATACTGTCTTTCTTCCAAGAGCGGTTGGACAGGGGCCTCACTCCTTCCACGCTCAAGGTGTACGTGGCAGCCATTGCAGCGTTTCACTCTCCCATTGCTGGCCAATCAGTGGGTCGAAACAGCCTCTTTGTGCGTTTCTTGAGAGGTTCTAGGCGGTTGAACCCCCTCGTTCTCTCACTGTTCCCCCCTGGGACCTTTTCACGGTCCTCAGAGCGCTCAAAGGGCCCCCCTTTGAGCCGCTGCGGTCAGCTGACCTCAGGCCCCTGACGCTCAAAACCGCCCTGTTACTTGCATTAACATCGATTAAGCGTGTTGGCAAATTGCCAACTCTGTGAGCCCTGCTTGCCTCGATCGGGCCCAACGACTCCAAGGTCGTTTTGAAACCTAGGCATGGCTATGTCCCTAAAGTGCTCTCGACTCCGTTCAGAGCACAGGTCAGCGCTGCCTCCTTTATCGGATGAGCGAGAGCTGGAATTACTCTGCCCTGTCAGGGTGTTGAGGACCTACGTAGAGTGGTCACAGCCGTTCCGGCAGTCTGACCAGCTTTTTATCTGCTTTGGCGGCCGCACCAATGGGTCTTCGGCCGTAAAGCAACTTCTCTCGCGTTGGACAGTCAACTCTATTGCTCTCTGTTACTTCTCTATGGGCCTGGATTGCCCCATAGGAGTTAGAGCCCACTCCACAATACGGATGGCCTCCTCATGGGCCTGGTCCAGTGGAATCTCTAATAGAGACATCTGTGAGGTGGCCGGCTGGTCCTCGCCGTCCACTTTTGTCAGATTTTATAATCTGGATATCCCGACCTTACAAGCTCGGGTCCTCTCGGTATGACGGCGGCCTCTGTCGAGCTCCGCCATCATGCCACTCTAGAGGGTTAGCTCCCTCCTTGCAAGTGTAACATAATGGGTTCGATGGCCTCGGCCATCTCACTTGTCCGCTGGTTCCCCTGCGGTGTCCAAGACAAGTCCAGTCGTTCCCTGCCGCGGCACGGCGCGGTTGAATTCGTTCCCCATACGCAGTATGAGTGAAGTATCGAAAGGGAACGTACTCGGTTACTAACGTAACCTTGGTTCCCTGAGATACGGAATGAGTACTGCGTTCTATGCCGTGCCACGAGGCTGCGGCTTCAGTGTCGTCGCTTCAGTCGAATGACCTGAAATCCTATGGCGAACTGCCCGCTTATATAGCCATACGCCCCGCCCTTTCTGGCGAGCTTTTGGCGCGCTGCATCGCCATAGGCTCGCCATAGGCTCTGCCGCGCCGTCATTGGTTCAGAAAGTTCTCAAGTTTGAACCAATGGCTGTGCAGTTACACTGCGCTATTGAAAAAGGCTTCAGCAGCGGGAAAAAGGAGACCTTTCCCCATACGCAGTACTTGTTCCGTATCTCAGGGAACCGAGGTTACGTTAGTAACCGAGTACGTTTTTGTGATCTAATGCATGCACGTATTATTGCACATCATGTGAAGTAAATTTTGTATAGGCCTAATATATTTTAAATTACAGTACCGGTCAAAATATTTGACACATTACTATTTATTTATTTATTTATTTTTTATCTCATGCTCATCAAGGCTGCATTTATTTGATCAAAAATACGGAATACTGTGAAATATTAAAATTTAAAATAATGGTTTTCTATTTGAATATACTATATATTTCTGTGATGCAAAGCTTTCATCATTCCTTGCTAACAAAAGCTTCATTGATGTGGCACTATATAGGCTATTTTACAATAAATCCTTCAAAATCTGTCCAAAACAGGACGAAGAAATATTGTCTAAACATTCATATTGCTATAACATTTTATATATCTTTGTTATATTATAGAGCCTATACATGTTAATGTGCAGTTTAATATGTTGCTAACACATTCTATTTCAGTATTTATTACATATTTCAGTCGATTTCACTCAGCTCAGTATAGCAATATTTTTGGGAAAAGCCAGTAAGTCATGTTTNTAAATCCTTTTTGTATTGTCTAAACATTCATATTGCTATAACATTTTATATATCTTTGTTATATTATAGAGCCTATACATGTTAATGTGCAGTTTAATATGTTGCTAACACATTCTATTTCAGTATTTATTACATATTTCAGTCGATTTCACTCAGCTCAGTATAGCAATATTTTTGGGAAAAGCCAGTAAGTCATGTTTACTAATGTAAGTTATGTGTAGTAAATGAAACACGCGTCTGCCCGATTCATTCACAAAGAGTCACAGAACATGCAGGATTCATATTTAATGCGGCTTTTTTGCGACTTAATATTGACAGACACTAGTCTATATCGCGATTAGAATAAAGAATTTAGGAATAAAAAACTTACCATTCACAATCCTCGGCTTGATCAAGTTGATCCTCGAAATGGAATTGAAACCAGTCATGCTCTTCCTCTGAGGTAAATCATTTAGAATTTTTCCTCACCGCATCTCAAAACGGAAAAGTACATGAATCTGACTAAGCTTGATACATTTTCCCGAGCTGATATGGGCATTCACTGTTGCGTTAATCGCCTCAGAATTTGCGTTTGAAAGCTGCGTGAGTATTTTACACCGAGGTGGTATCGCTGGCGCGAAGGCCGACACTTGAGTGTTAACTCCACAACAACTACATAAATGTATCCACTAACAATTCATAAATGCCCAGTTGCCTTCTAAAAGTTGTAACTTCTTCCCGAGTCTGTCCATCAGTGTCCGGTTTGAGCATGTAAGGCTGAATACCACTACTGACAATTTCTGACATTTTGGCTGCGTGAGATTCTCCAGTTTTGTAGTTGTTGAGTATCTGAAGCGTAAGCTGTTAAAGCTCTGCCCTCTTCTGGAAAGGGGGCTGGGAGCAGCAGCTCATTTGCATTCAAAGGGACACACAAAAAAAACTGTGTGTTTTTGCTCACACCTAAATAGGGGCAAATTTGAAAAGCTATAATAAATGATCTGTGGGGTATTTTGAGCTGAAACTTCACATATTTCAGCTCCAAAAACCTTAACGTTTTCATGGGGCAGTTGTGACCTGATGGTTAGAGTCAGACTTGTTACGCCTGCCCACTGCTCCTGGTGTGTCTTCACGGAGTGTGTGTTCAATACTCACTGCTGCGTGTGTGCACTTGGATGGAATGCAGTGAAATTGGCCACACGTCACGTCATGTCACTTCACTTCACAGATTCAGAGACTTATATTACATCTTGTGAAAAGGGGCATAATAGATCCCCTTTAATGCAACTGGTCTGAGGTCCACATTTGTAATGTCTTTATAAGACATTAACTCAAACATACGTTTGTCCTCTCATGGTTATTATTGTAGTACTGTGTTTCTCACTGGTCCCAACTATGTAGGTGATTTCGACGATTTGCTGTCCTTGTGGAGGCATTTGGTCCTCACAGCGTAGGCAAAAATCTACACAGATACATACACATACACTGACCGTAGTGCATGTCAGGGATATGAGGCTGTTATAAACAGTCTTCACACTCTCCCAAACACCATCCTCTAACTCAATCAAGAGTTATGCAATACCATACACACATTACACATACTTATACCAGCTGGAGAGGACAGTGAAAAAATGAGGCATGTTTCACACTGCATCATTACAGATATGTTTCTTGCCTCCTCTGTGGTTTTCAGATTTCCATTGTTTTATTACATTATTATGAAGCTTGTTATGCTGAGATTGTAAGCCACACCAGTGAAGCATAAACTTCATATTAAATAATTGTTTTGGGGCAAAATTAGAAAAGAAAGCATAAAGTGTAATATAAAATTCTAATGGAGAGATCTGCTTATATCAGTGCAGTGAATAATGTTCATATATTTATTAGTTTTTTTCAGCCTTTAGTTTTAACTGATTCACATTCACTCCCAAGACTCTTCTCTTCTTATTATCTAAACTCTGTTAACACACACAGACACACACACACACACACAGCAGCATAAACAGCCATGGGTGGCGAGAAAAGATAGCTCTGATACAAACTCAGTCGTTCAGCCGGGTAACTCATTCTGTCAATATTCAAACCCATATTTTCTGACCTTCTCTCTTTTCCATCTAATCATCTAGAAGTAGATGGCTATTACTGCCTGTCTCATCATGTGTCTGTCCACTGTGCCCAGATGGGAGATTTTAGTGAGCTTGTTTTAAGTGGTAGGATATTTCTTGCAAGACATGAACTGGTTTTTGACTCAAATGGGGATTTCCATAGCCTATGTCTATAGTGCAGGTTGATGTATGCATTTATCGTGATCTTTTTCTTTTTTTCTTTTTTGCCACGGCCAATTAATTTTGTCCCCACCACTTTATGAAGTGGCTCATGGCAGGTATATTGTTATTTTATTATTTTTTTTTAAGCTCCATATAATCATTTCACTGGCTCTAGAAGATTCTTTTCACTGTCGATTTTAAAGGGGGCCTTGATTAAGATTTCACTTTTTTAACTTTAGTTAGTGTATAATGTTGCTGTTTGAGCATAAACAACATCTGCAACGTTACAAAGCACAAAGTTCAATGCAAAGGGAGATATTTTCTTTTACAGAAATCGCTTTTTAAGGACTAGAACAAACAGCTGGTAGGGACTACATCAAGCTTTTAGCCATATTGGTGACATCACAAACCCCAGAATTTACATAAACCCTGCCCCCGGGAACATGCAACAAAGGGGCTGAGGCCATGTTGGGCTGCTTTAGAGAAGTGGAAGAGGAGTTGTAGTAGAGTGTTGTTGCCATGATGTCATTTTACGCCTGACTGCTTCACAAACGAGGGTCAATTCAATCCTGAATACATGACGGCACGTGCTTGTCGATGAGTTGAATCAACTCCACAGCAGCTAGATTCAGGAACGTCCAGCTGCATTCTAAAAGTTGTAACTTCTTCCTGAGTTTCACCAATCAGTGTCCAACTCTGTTTTGAACAATGTAAGGCTGAACACCGTTACTGACAATCGTCATTTTGGCTACGTGAGATTCTCCAGGTTAGTTGTTGTTGAGCAACCAAAGCGCAAGCTGTAAAAGCTCTGCCCTCTTCTGGGAAGGGGGCTGGGAGCAGCAGCTTATTTGCATTTAAAGGGACACACACAAAAACAACATGTTTTTGCTCACACCCAAATAGAGGCAAATTTGACAATCTATAATAAATGATCTGTGGGGTATTTTGAGCTGAAACATTCTGGGGACACCAGAGACATATTAAATCTTGTGAAAAGGGGCATAAATAGGTTTCCTTTAAAGTAGATTTATTTGTAAGGGTTGATTTAATTTCAATCTGTTTTAATTTACATCTTGTATTATACGTAGAGTTCTCAGATGTTTTGAGATCCGTGCTGACACATTCTGATTTAATAATGTTCTTTCTGGTTGTCATTGTCATCTAATATCCTCTCTTTCAGGCCCGCTATAAGCAGAGTTTGGACCCTACAGTTGATGAGGTGAAGAAGTTGTGTACCTCACTACGGAGAAATGCCAAAGAGGAACGTGTTCTCTTTCATTATAATGGCCATGGGGTGCCTCGACCCACCGTCAATGGAGAGATTTGGGTCTTCAACAAGGTAAGGCAAAAAGTATCAGGAAAAATGGGTGGAAGTCTCATCCTTCATTCTCATTTTAGTGAGTAATGCTGAATTTAAAAAAAGAAAAAAGAAATATATATATATATATATACAGCTATGGAAAAAATTAAGAGACCACTTAACATTGATTTCTGAACTTGGAGTGGTCTCTTAATTTTTTCCATAGCTGTATATATATATACAGTTGTGCTAAACATTATTCATACCCTTAGTAAATATGACAAAAGAAGGCTGTGAAAATAAATCTACATCGTTAATCATTTTGATCTTTTATTTTAAAAATCTACAAAAATCAAACCTTTCATTGGAGAATAATAATTTTAAATGGGGGGAAAATCTCATTATGAAATAAATGTTTTTCTCTAATACACATTGCTCACAATTAATCATACCATTTTATTCAATACTTTTTGCAACCTCCTTTTCCCAAGTTAACAGCTCTAAGTCTTCACCTATAATGCCTGATGAGTTTGGAGAACACCTGACAAGAGATCAGAGACAGATCCTTCAGATTCCCAGCTCCATGTTGGTGCTTCTTCTCTTCAGTTCACTCCACTCATTTTCTTTAGGGTTCAGGTCCGGGGACTGGGACGGCCATGGCAGAAGCTTGGTTTTGTGCTCAGTGACCCATTTTTGTGTTTATTTTGATGTTTGTTTTGGATCCTTGTCCTGTTGGAAGATCCAACCACAGCCCATTATATGACTTCTAACAGGGACAGTCAGGTTTTGATTTTGTATCTTTTGGTATTTGATAGAATCCATTATTCCATGTATCTGATCAAGATGTCCAGGACCTCCGGCAGAAAAATAGGCTCACAACATTAAAGATACAGCCGTATATTTCATTGTACACATGGGGTACTTTTTACCCCTGTGTGCACCAAACCCATCTTAAGTGTTTGCTGCTAAAAAAGCAAATTTTTTGTTTTATCTGACCATAGAACCCATCCCGTTTGAAGTTCCAGTAGTGTCAGTTACTTTTCAAATGTTCTATGGTCAAATGAAACAAAAAAAAAAAAAGAGCTTTATGGCAGCAAACACTTAAGATGGGTTTGGTGCACACAGGGGTATAAAGTACCCCATGTGTACAATGAAATATACGGCTGTAACTTTAATGTTGTAACCCTAAAGAAAATGAGTGGAGTGAACTGAAGAGAAGAAGCACCAACATGGAGCTGGGAATCTGAAGGATCTGGAGAGATTCTACATGAAGGAATGGTCTCTGATCTCTTGTCAGGTGTTCTCCAAACTCATCAGGAATTATAGGTGAAGACTCAGAGCTGTTATCTTGGGAAAAGGAGGTTGCAAAAAGTATTGAATAAAAGGGTATGATTAATTGTGAGATTTTCCCCCCATTTAAAATTATTATTCTCCAATGAAAGGTTTGATTTTTGTAGATTTTAAAAATAAAATATCAAAATGATTAACTATGTAGATTTATTTTCACAGCTTTCTTTGGTCATATTTACTAAGGGTATGAATAATTTTTAGCACAACTATATCTATATATATATATATATATATTAGTCTC
>RJVU01079141.1:463606-489135 GCA_003731715.1 Anabarilius grahami
AGTCTCTCCACACACCACATAGCAGTCATTAGCAGTAGTTTGTTTACTCTTGTACTTACTGAAGTTTTTAAAGTGAATTTGTTTTGCAAACTTGTTTTGGAGTCTAGTTGTCAAAAATAATCTCTCTCTCTCTCTCTCTCTCTCAGAACTACACCCAGTACATCCCTCTTTCCATCTATGACCTACAGACGTGGATGGGAAGTCCCTCCATCTTTGTATATGACTGCTCTAACGCAGGGATCATTGTCAAGTCATTTAAACAGTTTGCATTGCAGAGGGAGCAGGAGCTGGAGGTGTGTGATATTACACATGCACAATCACACGCACAAACACTCACTCGTGCACACACCATCATGGTCCAATGTAAATTCACATTAAATGTGTTATTTATGTCTGAGAAAAATGTTTAAAAAACATGCTCAAGCTGCACTTTCCCAATAAGTGAAAGTGGGTGCTGATTCTGTCTGTCAAGCTTAAAAAGGGACAGTATCATAAAAGTGGTCATACAATTTGTGTACTATAGTTGTAACTCAGGGTCAACTCAAAAACAAGGGAGAGATGGATCCATACGCTGTGAGTTTTATTATTAGAATAACACCAATAAATTCAATGTGAAGACCAGAGAACCAGGGAACAAAATGACCACACCAAAACATAGAGCCATGTAGGGCAAGACTCGACAAAGAACACAGGAAACACTAGGGCTATTTATACACATATTTATATTTATAAAAAGGGCTAACAAAGGACAGGTGAAGGTGATTAGTTGCAATGGGAACAAACAATGGTATCTATGGCAACAAACAAGGGTCACTGTAGAAACTAACAAGGCAGCAAAGACAAAAGGAACTAAACACAGGAAGTGAACTCAGAAACAATGGAAACTGAAAAACACTTCAATATAAAAGTACTTAAACACAAGACAGAAAAACACAAGACCAAAATCATGACAATAGTCCAAATCTACTGAAGCTTTGTTTTTTCCAGAACAAGTCTGATACGATTCTTTTATTTTTAGTACTTGCCAATATTGAGTTCCCATACCTGTATTTTCATTGAATTTTTAATTTTTGAAAATATTGGGCAGAGAAACAAAAAGAATATTAATTAAATTAGTTGGTGTAGGAAATAGATATTTCCTTCAGTTATTTTCATGTCTAATTATGCCTGTTAAAATGTATTGTAGGAGCTATTGTGATGTTCACTGTTCATATTATTGCTCTATCATATTTTATCTTTAATTTACAGTAAATATTTAGAGCTGCTCCAGCAGGGCTCAACCAAAGAGCATTGAGTGATTTTCTGTTTGTCTTTTGTTGTTAGATTAACATTGAGGACAAAGACAGCAGTAGGTTTATTAGGGTGCTGTCACTTTAAGAGCTGCATGTATCCAACATAGGCTACTGTTACACACGTTTTCTTTATCAACTGTTCACTTAGGGCATACAGTAACAGACTATGTTTCACAAGGATACTTGCCTATACAGGCATTTTGACAATTGTGTGTGAATTTGTCCATTTAAGCACAAGAAGACATGAAAGAGAACTCGATTTAATTGGCTGTTTTCGCTGTCTGAGATGCAGCTTTCTGGGTGCGCACTTTGGATGTTTGCGCACATTGGATGTTTACACACAGAAAACGTAAAAATGTCATGTGATTACTGTACCGCCTTCCTTTAATAATGTAGGTAACCACTCGCTATATATACAGTGGTATGCAAAAGTTTGGGAACCCCTTGCAGAATCTGTGAAAATGTGAATAATTTTAACAAAATAAGAGAGATCATACAAAATGCATGTTATTTTTTATTTAGTAATGTCCTGAGAAAGATCATTTACATAAAAGATGTTTACATATAATCCACAAGACAAAAAAGTAGCTGAATTTATTTAAATATCTCCTTTCAAAAGTTTGGGAACTCTTGATTCTTAATACTGTATGGGGTTACCTGGATGATCTATGACTGTTTTTTTGTTTTGTAATGGTTGTTCATGAGTCCCTTGTTTGTTCTGAGCAGTTAAACTGAACTCTGTTCTTCAGAAAAATCCTCCAAGGATTTTTTGCATATTTGAACCCTTTACAGCAGTGGCTGTATGATTTTAAGATCCATCTTTTCACACTGAGGACAATTGATGGACTCCAACACAACTTTTTAAAAAAGGTTCAAACATTCACTGATGCTCTAGAAGGAAACACGATGCAGGATGAAGAAGTCCAAATTTTTCTTATTTTGTTGAAATATATATTTTTTTCATTTAGTACTTCACTTCGGAAGCAACAGAAGATACTTGCATGTTTCCCGGAAGACAAATTATGTACAATTTACCTTGATCTTTAAATTCAAAAAGTTTTCACCTCCCGACTTTTCACCGTGTTTCCTTCTGGAGCATCAGTGAATGTTTGAACCTTTTTTAATAGTTGTGTTTGAGTCCATCAATTGTCCTCAGTGTGAAAAGATGAATCTCAAAATCATACAGTCACTGCTGTAAAGGGTTCAAATATGCAAAAAATCCTTGAAAACTGAAGAATATGCAGGACATGGAGGATTTTTCTGAAGAACAGAGTTCAGTTTAACTGCTCAGAACAAACAAGGGACTAATGAACAACCATCACAAAACAAAAAAACAGTCATAGATCATCCAGGTAACCACACACAGTATTCAGAATCAAGGGTTCCCAAACTTTTGAACAGAGATATTTTAATAAATTCAGCTACTTTTTTGTCTTGTGGATTATATGTAAACATCTTTTATGTAAAATATCTTACTCAGGACAGTACTAAATAAAAAATAACATGCATTTTGTATGATCTCTCTTATATTGTTAAAATTATTCACATTTTCACAGATTCTGCAAGGGGTTCCCAAACTTTCGCATACCACTGTAAGTCATGTAACAGTTTATGCTTTTACTTGCACTTACAATTGAGTTTTAATTCAAATGACGCATATGTGCTGAGTAAACGATCAGCAATCAAGAGCATGCAACCGAAGTTCTCTCTTTCTTTCCCGCAGTTAACGTTTGTAATATGCTCCTCCTTTATCTTCCACTCCACCAAAGTTTATAAATGTTTATACATTGAAACCTGGCACATAAAGCAAGACATGCAAGAACAAGTGTCTGTTATTGTGTGAATCACCATCTACTTTAACTAAATGGAAAAAAGCAGCTTCCTGTTAAACATCTACTTTTGTGTTCCCTGAAGAAGATCATATTGGTTTAAAATGAAGGATGTGCAAATGATGACAGAATTTTAACTATTCCTGTTATAATAGTGCAATGTTTTTGAAAAATTATATCACAATTGCACCATTTCCTTCAATTCTCTGACCTGTCAATCATAAAAAACAAAAGCTCAATCCCCTGTTCTCTCAAAATAGCAAAACAACCATTAGAACCAATTGCAGGTTTTCGTTGAACTCACTCATTGACAGTCAGACATAGAGTTGGCATGTTTTTCATAAATTGATTGCAGAATTCTCAAATATATTGCTGACATACAAAGTCAGAGGAAGAGAGGTCATTCACTTAAGAGAAAGAAAGACAGACTCATGGCTGGACACCATTTGCAGATATTTGCAAATTGCAAATAAAAATGCCTTTTGGTTTGAGTACAGCATTCCCTGAGCGGGAACTGAGTATCTCTCTCTGAAGGGTCAGATAGGATTAAGACTGCCCTAAATTCAGAAAACACTTTTGTTTGCTTAGGGATGATGTTTAGATTGGTTTGCTTCATCTGCCTCACTTTTTTTCCTCTTTAGAATGAATATTTGATAGGATTTTTAGGTTTGCTGTAGGGTTGTCTCTTCTCCTGTTTTTACTCCCCCTTTCAGCGATAGTTTGTCCCTCAGTTAGTATTTCACAGCCACAATCACAGTGAGAGACTCAATTATCCATAGGCAAGTTTGTAAACTGTTATGAGAGGGTGCGTATGTGCTTAGAAGTTTTGTGCTCAGAAGTTGTTGTGTAGGTGCTTTAAAGAGTACAGTTAAAGAATTGTTTAAAGGCAGTGTTGTGGATCAGACATATACTGTTGTGATGTTATATATATATATTATACATCACAAAAGTCCTGTACAGACATATAAAAGTAGCGGCTACAAGCCTCTGTTTAGCCTCAAAGGAAAGGCAGGATTTGATTCTAAAATAGAAACCCAATTTCACTTTCAATCTTTTCACCAGTTGCTGAACATGAGGGCCAAAGGAAAGCATCATCTATTAAAATCCCGAGAGACCTACAGTTTACACAAACTCAATCTCCGAACCTTGGGAAGTAGTAATAGAAAGAAGATCATGAGGGATTGATTTTGATTTAGAAAACAACATAAATTTTGTTTTATCAGCATTTAAATCTAGTTTTAGTTCAAATAAGTTACACTGAACAATATTAAAGCAAGCTGTAACTGAGAGAGAGACAGATTAGTTGTGGATATTACACTATATGTAACTGTATCATCAGCGTAATAGTGAACATTTGAATTATGAACATTTTGATCTATCCATCTATTCTCTTTCTGATTTCAAACTGCTGAACTTAAGTGATTGAGTGATTATGGTCAAATTAAACCTCTTTAGTGTTGACATTTACATTTAATAATTTAGTAGATGCTTTAATTTAGCAAGTGACTAGTTGCAGTTAGTCTTGCACAGTACACGTAGCAAGGTGTTGTTGTTTTTTTCATAAATAAAAAGTAAATGGATATACAGAATAGAATAGTAAGTGTCAGTATTAATTGGTCAAGTGTTGAGGGAAAGTGTTGCATTTTAAAGACTCAGCAGCTCGAGTTGAGTTAGGCAGATCATTCCACCAGCATGGAACAGTCAAGGTAAAGGTCCATGAAAGTGATGATGTGCCTCTTTGGGATGTCACCACAAGGTGCCGTTCACTTGTAGAACGCAGGCTTCTGGAGGGCATGTAAGTCTTAAGTAGTGAGTTTAGATAAGGGATGCAGTGCCAGTGGTTGTTCTATAGGCAAACATCAGTGTCTTGAATTTGATGCAAGCAGCAATTGGCAACCAGTGCAAATTGATGAAGAGAGGCGTGACGTGCGCTGGACCAGTTGCAGAGGTTGGACAGTGCATGCTGGAAGGCCTGCCGACAGAGAATTACAGTAGTCCAGTCTGGATAAACAAGAGCTTGGACCAATTCAAGGAGTTGTGTAGAATGCTCCGAAAGGAAGGGCCTGATTTTTCTAATGTTGTATATGGCAAATCTTCAGGACCGGGCAGTTCTAGCAATGTGGTCTGTGAAGTTTAACTTATTATCAATCACAACTCCAAGGTTCCTGGCTGTCCTGGATAGAGTTATGGTTGACGAACCCAGCTTAACCCTTTAGAACCTAAAGCTAAAATAGCCCGTTTTCACATATTATGTTTTTTTTATTATAAAATTCTCTAACAATGTGCTATCTTCAAGTGCAAGGTGTCATTTTTTTCAGAAAACAACTGGCTTTAAATTAATTACAGTTATTGACCATTAATGTATATGGTGAGTTTGTAAATAGAATTGAAATAGACGAAAATAAAAAAAATAATAATAAATTTTCAGATTTTTATTTAGAAAAAAAATTAAAAATGATGATCGAAAGAATCTAACACTTCAAACTTGAAAATGTAACTATATTACATATATATAAGTCATTTTGTGACACTTGGTTGCACAGTTTTC
Organism: Anabarilius grahami; assembly: GCA_003731715.1. Taxonomy (NCBI): domain Eukaryota; kingdom Metazoa; phylum Chordata; class Actinopteri; order Cypriniformes; family Xenocyprididae; genus Anabarilius; species Anabarilius grahami. The sequence goes on from RJVU01079141.1 coordinate 469,276, forward strand.
ATTCAGGAGAAATTTTTTTCATACACGCATACATATACTACATATGCACGCATCGGCACGCATACATTTACCGCACGGACACATTATACAGATGCACACACCAAATGCGAAATGCGAGTCTCACTTAGCCTCCTCCCAAGTCTTATAAAAAATCATCCCAATCACCTCTGTACTCCTTCGCCATGTTTTTGTTTGTTTCTTCTATTATTTATGCGATCCAAAACTCCCTAAACTGCCGCGCTCCATATCTCTCCGTTCAAATCCTCCTTCCACCCGCTCTCCCCGAAAGTGGCTGCCATTTGCTGATGGAACGCACAAAATTACCGTAATAACCCTTATATTGCCGAAAAGCCCAAGTTGTCTACTGTCTGTAGCAATTTTAATTATTACGATGGCGCAAACGGTTCAAAAGTTACGGTAACACGAATATAGCTTGGTTGGATGTGTCGCCGACGACACATCCGGTTTTAAAGAGTTAATGAAAGAGGTTGTGATGAAGTGTTGGGTTGGCTGAGACCACAAACAGTTGTGTCTTCACAAGGTTGGGTTGAAAGGTGGTGGTCCTTCATCCAGCAAGAAATGTCTGTCAGGCAGGCTGAGATGCAAGCAGCTACCATTGGATCATCTGGCTGGAATGAGAGGTAGAGTTGTTTGTCAGCATAGCAGTGTTTCTAAATGACAGCTCCCAGTGATAACATGTAGATGGAGAAGAGAATTGTCCAAGCCATGTTAGCTGTCATTCAGTAAGAGCGCTTCTATTCAGCTTTCACACTCTGCACAAACACTTGAATAGCCCACATTTTTCTAGGTTAACGTTAAGCGGCCATGTAAAGTTGCTACTACGTACATGTTTCAGATGATAAGGTCGATGAATGATAGGTGAGCATTTGGATGTCCTGCCCGCTTTTTTTACCACATAGATTAATGATCTGTCCGTCACAGACTGCGTGACTTCGCCCCATCCTGTGTGTTTTTTTGTTTTGTTTTGTTTTTTTCCTGCGACTAAGCGATTAACACAATTTTGGTAAACAAAGCCTCTTCTCGTTGACTAACGGTTAGTCGACTATTAGGGGACAGCCCTAGTAGAATGTCAACATGCTTAGTACAGTAAGCAAATAAAGCCCAAACAACATACTTCTGCCGCATCTGACTAGTGGACACTTCAATATTCCATAATGCAACCGGTACTGAGGACCCAAGTCAAGTCAAGTCACCTTATTTATTATTATTATTAACCTTTATTTAACCAGGTGAGTCAATTGAGAACCAGTTCTCATTTACAATGACAACCTGGCCAAGAGGCAGCATAAAAAGCCAGTACAATATGAAAAACATAAGAGATACAAGTAACACAGCTATAAACAGTGAAATATAAAAACAAACTAAAAACAAGTACAATGATCCTGAATTATTGACTGAACTGAATTTTTAAAGGAAGAAAGCGATATAAATGAGCTAAGCTTTAGAGTCTGCTGCAGATGATTCCAATCATATGCAGCAGAAAACTGAAAAGAGCGACGACCAAAGGAGGTATGGACTTTGGGTATGCAGAGAGTAAAGAAACTGCTAGTGCACAGATTACGACTTGTTTTATAAACAGTTAAAAGGGACTGTAAGTATAATGGAGTTTTACCAATAAGAGTTTTATAAATAAACAGAAGCTAATGAATTTGTCTACGCGAATGGAGAGAAGACCAATTCAGTAAAGAATACAGATGGCAATGGTGTGTTAAATGAGGCTCCAGTCACAAAGCGGATTGCAGCATGGTAAATAACATCCAATTTATGAAGGAGAGTTTTTGAAGCATTTATTTATATAGCGCTTTTTACAATGCAGATTGTGTCAAAGCAGCTTTACAGTGATAACTGGCAGATAATTTTGGCTGCACAGCAGCTCTAGAAGAAAATGGTGTCATTGTCCAGCTTAAGTAAATTCAGTATTGATTCATTTCTTTGTAAAAATCATTAGTTATTCATTTAGTTAATTCATCTATACATCAGCTCTGGAGAAAACAGTGATGTCATCGTCCAGCTCAGTTAATTTTGCATTCAATGGTGACAATGCAGGCAGATAGTTGAATATCAAGTGTCCCCAGCAGATTTGGAAAGGAAATTCACAATTCACAACTGTGTTCCTTAATGACGTTAATGCAGAAGGATCCTCTCGCAGGGAGTCCCCCACACGGCTCTGTCTCTCACGATGTCTGGCAAACAAGTACCTTATATAATGTGCACGCACACACACACACGCACACACACACACACATGCACACACAGGTAAAGCTTGCGTGTAATCAAATGCTTTTATAAAAATGGCTGAGTGCTGAGAGAGAGTATGTTTTTATCAGTGTAGATTTGTGTTGAAGATTACTTAGCCAATTCATACCTACATAGACACATAAAGTATGACCAATCAGTCAAATGTCAAATATTAAGACCTACTGACCCTTTTCTAAAACTTGTTTTCCTTGTTACACATTAATCACATTTATTTTCACTTCTGCACAACCACATAAAAAGTGGATATATTTTTCTCCGCATGTCATGTGCAGAGCACTGTAATTGGCCAACATATTTTCAACATAGACCTACATAAAGTCTAGGGACATCGGAGGTTTGCATATAGAGTTCATTGTTTGAATTCCCTGTGTGAATTGATATCAAATGAGGAATACAAAAGCTGTTTGAAGCCAAAATATGTAATTTGTGATTCGTATAGAATGAGTTTTGGCGTTTGAGTGGTTGGAGGAATCTGTCATAAATTAAATACAACAACAACAAAATAGGAATTGGTAAAAAAAAAAAAAAAAAAAAATGTACAAAACCTAGGAGTTTTGTCATTTTGCAGATCAGCCAAATTCAGCGCAGGCTAGAGATTCTGTGTAGCAGATTGGTGCATGATGCCACTGTTTATTGAGCGCTGAGCGCTTCTCTTTCGCTGGGTGCTGCTGGAAAAGGTAACTTCGGCCATTCCACGGAAAGTTAATTTGTTGTCGAGTGGTAGAAAGTTGGCCAACTGCGTCAATGACGCAGGTTCAACTCCCAAACAAACACGTGTTTATTTATTTATTTGTTTGATTAATGCAGAGATTTGTGTGTATTCTGCAGTTCTAATAAACACTGATTTATGTTAACCATATTTTTGCCGTACCTGACCCGACCCGTTTTAAACATAAAAGCCAAGTGTAAATGGAACTGTTTTAACAAATCAGATAGCTATCTTATCAGCAAAAACTAGGGCTGTCGATGGATTAACATTTTCTATTGTGATTAATCGCATACATATCGTGAAATTAAGCATTCATAATTTATCTTGTTTAACGTGTTATTTTGTCATCATTTGCTATATCCTGCAAAGTAAACTATCAGATTGAAGGATGACTCCCACAAAACTGTATTTTCTGCAAGCTTTTTTCAATGTAAATTTAGGTGTCTTTCCAAAAAAGGACACTTGGAGACTCCAAAAAGACACCCTTTAACCAAATGAAACAAGGAGTACATATAATTCTTAAATTTATGAACACCAAAGGACACACAACAAAAAAAATAGATAGATAGATAAATTAATAAATGAATTAATTAATTAATTTAATTAAAATAAATAAATAAAAATTCACAGAACAAACATTTCAGAATTCAGTGTATGGTGTTTTTGCAAAGAGCTTGTTTAGAACTCGTTTACGTTTTAGACATGTCAAGTTGCAATACTGAGCAGGACCACATGGAGATAAAAATAAATAACCAACCGCTAGGGCTGCACGATTAATCGTAATTGAATCGAAATCGCGATTTGGCTTAGTGCGATTATGACATCGCAAAGGCTGCGATCTTTAATTATATAAATATGTACACAGCGTGTTAGTGAAGAGCTGCCCTGTGATCAGTAGTAAATGACGCTCCATCTGAGAGCACTGCATTAGAAAAAGCAACACACGTCAAATATACAAACTTTCCAAACATTAGAAGCCTTTATGAACTTCTTTTCTAACAAAAGACAACATTTGATGTGTTTTTACTCCCAAACTCACTTCATAACGTCAGTTGAGTGTTTGAAATAGCATTTTGATTATCATTGGATTATAAATATACTTTTTTTATTACGGAAATACCCGAGAAGGCTTGAAGAAAACATATAAACCATGTATTGTTGTAGTCGTCTGTTTATTTTATTCATGTTTAATCAATCAAAGCCATTCTACCCTCTTTTTATTCAGTCACAGCGATAGCATGATGCCCTCCGCAATGGGATCCTGGAACAGCGCTTGTTATATTGCGTATATTTGGAGTATCTGCTCAAGGGCGCCCTCCTGCGTCCAGTATGAAACGGACATGTTTAGCGTCAAGTAAAGCTCACTCAATCCTATTCAGGGTAAAAATAGGAAAAATAATTCCTCTCTCTAAAGAACTTTGATAAGAGGCTCATATTAAATACATGGCTCCATTTTTGATTTTGCATACCGCCTGACAAAAATAAAGAAATTATTGATCATAATAATATAATATTTGATAATAAATTCTTAGACCTTTCTAATGATTTATAGACATACCGCTTGCATGTTAACAGGTAACCCCACATTTTGTCATACAAGTTTTAAATATTATTTTCTAATTATTATATTTATAATTAATTACTAATGCTAAATACTTTAATAATGAAAGTTATTACAACAGTAATATTTCTTATTTAATATTTTTATTTAGCAATAATGATAATAATAATGATAAAAATAATTAGTCAAAATAATATATTAGCACAAAATTTCAGACCAAATTGTGCAGCCCTACAAACAAGCAAAACAAGCCTGGTATTGTTTATAAAAAAAATTCCATGTTTTATAAAATTGCATTTTAAATCACAAATCGCATTTTTAACCAGAAAAATCGCAATTCGATTTTGTTCTAGCTTAGATTAGATTTTTTCATGTAGCCCTACCAACCGCCTTGACCTGACTGCATTATATGCCTACTGCTGTACACAGATCCATTCAGAATTACTAAACACAGCAACATACACATGTTACATTCACGCCTTCCCGGACTCCAGTTCCCAGTATCCTCCTGTTCCGCACACCTGTCTGCACTTCCCTCATCAGTCTTCCCGCCGTTCTCCCTGGATTCCCAGCACCTGTTGTCCTCGTCAGCACTCCCTTTAAGTTGGACTCACTCCCTGCACTCCCTGTCCGTTCTTGTTGTTGTTTCATGCGTGTGATGCTGTGTATATTCCTGGATTGTCTATTAAAGCCTATTGCATTGTGGATTTCCGTATTCGCCTCGTCTTTACAGCAGCATCGGTAACAGAAGAACAGACCAAACCGCTGGATTTCCACAAACAAGATGGGCTTGTTCATTGTCTCCGAGGCTCCTACTTCTCCTGTGCCTCCCACGCCAGTTTCTGCCACGGATCGCCTCATTGGGCTCCTGCAGGACGGTCGTTCGCTGGAGAGGTATGTGGAGGAGTTTGTCGAGTTGGCTTATCTGACGAATTGGCCAGATTCCTGTTTAAACGCCCTTTTTCTGGAAGGGCTGGACGAGAGCACGATCCGTTTTAAAGAACCTGCCGGTTATTGTTCCTTAGACGATACAATTAATTTGATTTTGTCTTTAAATTGTTCTAAGTTTATCACAGAGGTTCTTGATAAATCGTGCGATCCTCGTCCAGTCCCCCCAGAAACACGGGACTGGACGAGGATCCAGTCAATCTCCATCTTCCTCCGCATGCCCCTCCAGTGGGCATTCCTCCAGTGTCCTACCGGACCCAAACCCCTGTCTGGCCGAAGAAAAATCCTCCACTGAGCCAAGACGGTCGAGGAGGAGAAAGAAGAGGGCCGTGCAGCCTCAGCCTCCTGAGTTTTCTGCCTCCGTGCAGCCCAAGTCTCCTGAGTTTTCTGCCTCCGTGCAGCCCAAGTCTCCTGAGTTTTCTGCCTCCGTGCAGCCCAAGCCTCCTGAGTTTTCTGCCGTTGAGCCCACTCCAGTATCAGTGGGGATTTGAATTGTATATGAGGGCATGTCCTGGACCCCGATTCCAAGCCCCTCTACAGTCTTCGCAGAGTCCACTCCAACCTTCGCAGAGCCCGCTCCAGCTGCCAAGGTGTCAGCTCCAGATATCCCCGAACCCTCTTCTCCAGCCTGTCACGAGCCCGCTCCAGCCGCCGCCACCGAGCCAGCCCCAGCCCCAGCTACCACCGCTGAACCCACTCCAGTAGCCCACGAGCCCTTCAAACCCCTGAGTCTCCCAAATAAATTTTTTTTGGGGGGAAGGGTACCAGTGGGTGTGGAAAGATGAGGGTGGGCTCAGAGACCCACCATGGCCATCCGTAGTTCCAGACCCGCCATGGTCATCCCTGGCTCCAGACCCGCCATCCCTAGTTCCAGACCCGTCATGGCCATCCCTAGTTCCAGACCCGTCATGGTCATCCCTGGCTCCAGACCCGCCATGGCCATCCCTAGTTCCAGACAAGCCATGGTCATCCCTGGCTCCAGACCCGCCATGACGGCCGAGGACCTTAGTATCGCCCTGGAGACCTCCGCACCCGCCTGCACCCTCCGCACCTGCCTGTAGGTCTCCATGGCGCCAACCCCCCCTCCCCGTTGTTTCATCTGAGGCGTGAGGACACGCCTTCCGGGGAGGGAGAGGTAATGTTACATTCCCGCCTTCCCGGACTCCAGTTCCCAGTATCCTCCTGTTCCTCACACCTGTCTGCACTTCCCTCATCAGTCTTCCTGCCATTCTCCCTGGATTCCCAGCACCTGTTGTCGTCTCGTCAGCACTCCCTTTAAGTTGGACACACTCCCTGCACTCCCTCTCCGTTCTTGTTGTTGTTTCATGCGTGTGAGGCTGTGTATATTTCTGGATTGTCTATTAAAGCCTATTGCATTGTGGATTTCCATATTCGCCTCGTCTTTACAGCAGCATCGGTAACAACATGACACATAAAAACTTTATCCTGAATGTGAATGTGTGTGGAAACAAAATGAATGTACTGAAATGTGTCTGTGTATAAATACAATATGCGATCAGTGCATCGAGTGCGCACATGCAGTTTTTTTGCTTATCATTAACCCTCAGGGGTCTGAGGATTTTTGGGGCCCTGGAGAAGTTTTGACATGCCCTGACATTTGTGCTTTTTTCAGTTGTTCATAAACATATTAATGGAAAAAGTGTCATTACACTGTATTCAGCACAAACTAGGCTACAATAATATGTGAGGAACATGTATGTGCATGTTTGTGTTTTTAAAGGAATAACGTTTATGTGTGGTTATTGGAAAAACAAAAAACATAAGTCACTGAAATAAAGCCAAAAAATATATATTAAATCTGTCGTCACAAGACTTCCGGGTATTGGAGGTTGTAGACTAGAGTTTTTGCTTCAAAATGAGGTAAAAATTATGCTGCCTACTCCTTCATATAAAACAATAAAGAGATTTAAATTTTGTAAGACACTTTTTGTCAAGAAACACAGTATGCGTGGAGGCGTGAATCATCATGAATAATGGGTGATTTACACCTGAGAAGACAAAAGATTCGCATAATGAGTTGTAATGACCTGCATAAATAATAAGCTCTTTCAGTCAGGTAGGCTGTGAAAAAACCCTCTGTGATCATGTCTCAAGCTCATCATGGTGTATATCAAACATACAGAAAAAACAGCAAGACTGTGAAATATTATTACAATTTAAAATAATGGTATTCTATTATATACTTTTAAAATATAATGTATTTCTGTGATGCAAAGTGTCTGAACAATTATGTTACCTCTATGGCATTTCATATAGGCTTTTAGCTTAAAAGCATGCACATTTGGAGAAATATTGATGGATTCTCATATGTTTGTCAATTTTCTATACAGAGTAGTAATATTTATTCAATATTTATTGTCATCACTGTGAGCGCTGGATACTGTGTTTTCAATTCATACTTGCAGCCGGAGGGCGCTCTGTGCACCTTTAGTTTACAAATTAATCTAAAGAAGAACCACCATGTGACTCTCCAGGAACTAACAGAGGCCAGAGATCGCTTTAACATACAGAAAAACACTTTTCAAGACAATAAATACACGATTGAGACGATGAATGCATGTATTGACTGAATTTGCGTCTGAATAGCGCTCGCTCCATGGGCGTGGCCGCATTAGCGGATAATGAGCTGAATCACGGACTTCTGACATGGCTCTTTTTTCATACAGATTACATAAACAGAGAATATTTGTTTTCGATTTGACTTACACGATTTAAAACCTGACATTTCAACGGTTTTTTAGACATAAGTCTCATTTTTTTGTCATTAGTATTCACTAAGTTACAGTTCATTTTCTGAGAACTATCAGATTGGACTTCGTTCAGAGGGAGACGAGAGATCACGCATCATGTTAGTTTTCTTTATTTTGCAAAAAGCACAACATTTTGTTTTTACTCTGAGTGTACACAAATAAAAGAAGATATTCCACAGATTAAAATGGTGTATAACTCTTAATTGTATGTGCAACATTGACGGAGTATTTTGAGTCTCTTTCACACTGGTAAGAAAAAAACCGCGGTGGTATCGCCGGCGTGACCGCCGACCCGAGGGAGTTAATAACAGACACAGACGTACTTACTGTACAACTCCTGTATGTCACTGCAATCGTCTTTACCTTAATTACAATTCGCATCCATCATCACTTTACTAGCGAGAAGCTGGTTTGCTTTATCCAGCCGAGAAACATAGTTTGCATATCATCTGGCCATACAGCAATGGGATGTTATGATGTTCTATTCAGTCTGTATTTCACACAGTGCGATGTGTGAGAGCTCAAGGAATTCACAACATTATTTTACAGTATTGTCTTCATTATAATTTATGTAGCTTATATCACAGACTTGCTCTTACATGTTGCACTCAACTGTGTTTCCCTTTTTGAAGTGATTCCAATCATATTTCAAGCAATTCAGAACCATCATGGCGAACATTCCCTATCTGAAGCATCTCAGTTGAAGGATATAATTATTTATTTATCGGCTTTAATATAGCAGCCTAATTTCCTTACTGGGTCGATAACGATGACATTAAAAATTGTCATATATCGGCCGATACCGATATGGTGTAACAGCATGTATCATGTGTCCCTAACATTAATGCCTTACTCTGCATGACCATATTCTACTTCCCCAATCTTACCCAATTCCTACCCAATACCTAAACTTAACAACTACCTTACTAACTATTAATAAGCATTAATTAGGAGTTTGCATGGTAACCCCTGTCCACCGCCGAAAGCACCAACAGTGGGCACGTGAGCGTCAGAACTGGACCACTGAGCAATGGAAGAAGGTGGCCTGGTCTGATGAATCACATTTTCTTTTACATCACGTGGATGGCCGGTACATGTGCGTCACTTACCTGGGGAACACATGGCACCAGGATGCACTATGGGAAGAAGGCAAGCCGGCGGAGGCAGTGTGATGCTATGGGCAATGTTCTGCTGGGAAACCTTGCAGGGTTCCCACGGATCCTTAAAAAGTCTTAAATTAATTTTTTTTTTTTTAAAGCCATAAAATGTCTTATTTTTACTTATGAGAGGTCTTAAATTTTAGATGATACTTTGACTTAGACATATCTAAATCATTTACCAAATTAAAACTATTTAATTAAGGTACATACTATTTTTTCTTTGTGGGTTTGCTTGTTCACTTGACAATTTAGGGGTCTCGCAGCATTTATGACAGCGTGTAATGTACTATCTCCTGCATGCGAAAGGAAGAGAAAGCAGAAGAAAATGGGTAAATGTCAGTTCAGTAACCATTGCAAGGTCATTCTTTATGTGCGTAGGGTGTGTGATATGTATCGTTTATGATGATATTGTAATTATTGTGTTAACGATGTGCGAGCTGACATTGAGTTTGTCACTCACGCTTTCACTGCGTGATGTATGCTGTTATTATATGCCCTCAAAATTCAAGATACGTGAGCATTTTTGCCCCGACGAGTTTTTGTCTTATTATATCATATGATATGTAGTTGTATTACAATGTAGTGATTTTTACTGTGTCCATTCAAGGACGCGAAGTAAAATAGGGATTGGTACTCAATTGGTTTCCCTAGTTCAGGGCACCAGTCAAGGTCTTTTACCTTGGCAGTATGAGAACACTCTCAACAGGGGCTTTTCATTCATTTAGAATAATGTAAAGTGGTCAGCTGATTTATTTGAAAGATTGGTGAGATTGCTAACTTGTTGAGCCTCTTCTGTATTATCAGCACAAGGAAGACACAAGTGTAATAAAATAAACTTTATTAACAAAAAGATAAACAAGAATAACTAACACAACTACTAAATGAATACCATGAATGATAAAGGAATAAAGTGCATAAGATACATAGAATACAAGTGATTAAGTGATATTTATGTTCCACTTGGTTGAGTCCGATGACGGTGACGTCCTCCACTGGTTGTGCTGGGTGTCAATGCAGTGGGTAGAGGAGCCGGAATCTGTTTCAACAGTCTTGAACACGAAGCTCTGTGGGATGCTGATGTCCTGGAGCACCAAAGGGTCCTAAAATCTGGAACACGTAGATGAGGCCCTGGCGTAGGTGCAGAAGGTCCTTAACAATCTTGAACACGCAGACGAAGGTACCTTGGAGTGAAGGTTTGCTCTCCTGAGCTTAACCTTGTTGCAGGTGTCGTTACTGTCTCGTTGGATGGAAACTCTGAACGTAGTGTTTGTTAATGTCTCTCTCACAGGCTGGAGGCTTAGAGCGTGATCGTCTCTGTTGCTGCCTAACAAGCTGTAGACTCAGATCTTGGGATCTGTTGTTGTCTCTTCTGGATGAACCAGAGGCTCAGAACAGTATATCTGTTATGTCTTCCCCTTTGAAGGGCAGACTCAGAACGGTGTATCTGTTAGTGTCACAGCTTCGCAAGCCGGGACTCAGAACGGTGTATCTGTTGTGTCTTTCCCCTTTGACGGGCAGACTCAGAACAAGAAGTGTCTGTTGAAAGGGTACCTTTATCCCTTTCCGATGAGGAGGAGATTGCAATTTGCCGCTTCTCCATTCGAGTGCTGTGATTGGCTGCTGGCATCAGAGGGGCCACACTGTGTGTTTCCCCTGTGGAACTAATTTGCATAAAGCACAAAGTTGGAAGTCTTTACAGTGTCTTTAAAGTCTACCAATGCATTTCTCACTTTCCAAACCACCACCAGAATACCTTTGGCAATATTCTAAACAAATAGAGACTAAACATGATGGAAAAAGATTGAACTGTCCTGCATTCATTAATTTGTACATTAACAGCTGTATTTGTGTCAGATGGTGCACTACAAATAGCTGTCACTGAGAATACTTATTTCTGTGAATAAGTATGAAATGGATATGTAGTTTGCATCAGTTCTAAGGTTTTCAAACATAGTTTTGAATGGATTTGGATGGATCTTTGTGATCTCTCTTTGTTTCACCCATTGCTGCTAAGGTCCCGAGGACTTTTTATGGCAGTCTGTGGCCAACCTTAGGAAGTAGTCTCTAGATGGGTAAAGGGCAGAAACTGCCTGTGGACCAATGAGAAGTCCTGTCCTTCCCAGGCTTGGTACAAGAGGTCTTCTTCTTGCCCTCTAAGAGAGGTCTGGATGTTGTGCTTACATCTTTATCTGATGGCGTTGGACAGTTTGTTTGTGTTAGTCCACCAAAATCCAATCAAAATACACCAAACCTTTGTCCGTTGTTACGGACAGAGAGAGGCCCAGCCATAAACTGGGCTCTGGAATGTGCTGTTCACTACAACAATATCACACGAGCAAGAGTGCTGTTTTCCCCAAATCAGCACGAATGCAAATGTGATGTTTATTTTATACAACAGTTAAATAAACAATAAATTAACATTGTGAGTTACATTTCAGACACAATGTTGTCCATTGTTTGTTTTTTCTTTGCTTCGCCAATGAAAATTTCAAACTGATGAACAGCAGAACAGAGTCTCCGTGCAACAGGCAAATGCTTTTGTTGTACTGACTGAATCCACGGTTTGACGATCGCTTGCTTCGTTCCTTAATGAATCAGTCATTTGAACAAATCAGTTGAATGAATGACTCACTCATTACTTGATGCCACCACCTGGCAGTTTAGTTTCATATTTAAAGTACATTTTAATTTAAAAGTTACAATTAGAAATTATTTCATATTTAAATATTTAATTAAATTTATGTAGACAAATTGTAAATGCAGTGTAGATATATTAATGCCACTTCTCATGCCACTTCTGTGTCACCTTGATGGATTTTGTTGCTAATGATTTTGTTGCTAATGATTTTATTTGATTTTTAACAGCCCTATGCTGTGCTATTATTCTAATTGAATTTTTGAATGTTAGAATTTGACATAAAAGGTGATGCATCTAATAAGTTTAGAAACATGCCCTTATGTTGGTAAAAAATACCCCTGGAAATCAATTTATGTTAGCAAATACTGCCCCTTAATACAAATTTTAATTTCTGTCACTGCTGTGAACTAACCACCACACAGAATATGAATAATATGAATGTCTTTGTGAGTCAGCTGTCCACAACAGGCCTAAACCAGCCATGGTACCAGCACAAAAACACACTCAGAAAAATATAATCTAATTATTGTTATCAACAAACTTTGAAAATTTTGAAACAACTTTAAAAATATCGAGATAAACATTTTTGTCAATATTGCACACCCCTAATGGTATAGTATTATTTTTTATTTCTTCAGGTCTTAAAAAAGGTCTTTATAAACCTTAAAGTTGATTTTACAAAATGTGCAGCAACCCTGCCTTCGGTCCTTCCATCCATGTGGATGTTAATTTGACACGTACCACCTACCTAAGCATTTTTGCAGACCATGTACACCCTTTAATGTGTAGTGATTTTGGATTAGCCTCACCCGAGGGCACCACAAATGTAGTTATTCATGGTCTTAAATATTAATATTAATATTAGACTACAAATCCACCTTTCCTGCTGTGGTGATGTGATTGGGTCGTAGCATTCAAGGTGTCTGCCCATCACATCACCTTCCCATCCTGTGAAACTTGTTGTATTGTCCCAAAATACAGAGTTAAATAAGACACTGTCTTTAGGACATTAAAAATGCTTTATTTATTTTCAAAACCTTTCTCAAAGTCCTTGTGACAGTGTTCTGAACTCATAGAGTCCAAACTTTATGTAAATTGGTTGAGGTATCACATTTCTGTCTCAGTGGGTGCAATTGCATTGGCTTTTATTCCAGGTGCGGTTTCCACTGTGTGCACAGTTTCCTGGATGAGTAAAAAGATGTAAAGGATATGTTCCTTACAGTATTCCTGTCCATTTTTGTGGTTTCAAGCCAATATGTATACAAATTGTCTCTCTTTTGGAGCATTTCTTTGTTCTTGCTGTGCTCTAGCCAGAACTGGTTTGGCAGCCCAAGGAGTCCATGATCATTCACACCTTGGACTCAGGCATGGAGGGCTGAGGTGAACAAAGGCAACTTGTGATGAGATTAGCCTGTGATCAATGGGCCGTTGATGTCATCTCTCCTGCCCTCCACCTTTGGCGGTCCTAATTACAATAATCCTTTAGCTGTCTTTGAGGGTCCTATCACACTCTTTTGTATTAATCAAAGTGGGACAAAAGGATGTCTGTTGTGAAGCTCTGGTGCCATCACGTCTGCTGTTCACTACACATGTAAACAGTATTCCCTGGTGGCTGTGGCCTCTTTCAGCAGGATAATGCACCCTTCCACAAAGCAAAAATGTTTCAGGAATGGTTTGAGGAGCACAACGAGTTTAAGGTGTTGACTTGTCCTCCAAATTCCCGAGATCTCAATCCAGTCGAGGCCCCACCTCGCAACTTACAGGACTTAAAGGACCTGCTGCTAACATCTTGGTGCCAGATACCACAGTGTACCTTCAGGGGTCTAGAGTAGTCCATGCCTCGACAGGTCAGGGCTGTTTTTGCAGCGAAACGGTGACCAACACAATATTAGGAAGTTGGTCATAATGTTATGCCTGATCGGTGTATATCTCCATATTAATAACAGTCTGAGTAATTCTGAGTCTTAAACTGTAAACTCTGAAGTGTTGGTTTTCTAAATATATGTTGGTTATGTGTCTATTCTGCATGACTTATGAGCAGCAACCTTTTTTTGGGGGTATGTCATTTATGCCCTACTTGCCAAAACGGGGGGTGTGCACTAATTGGTTAAACGTGAGGACGTTTTATTAATTTTTTTGTTGTTGTTGTTGTTTTAGTTAAATTGTGATTATATTATCTTTGGGTAGACAGCGAATCGATTCGATTCACGATTCATAGGTGTTCGATTTGATTCAAGAGCGATTTTTGCAAATTCAGAATGATTTGATTCAAGGCGATTCATATTAAAATGAGATGCGATTCGATTAATTTGATTCTGCATTTTTATATGCATTCATTAGGGTTATTGAAATGCTTCCCCCAATGTGTCTTAGTCAGGGTGTGAATTAAACTACGGCCTTCAGGAGGTCAGAGAGTAAGGGCAAAAAAACAACCTTTTGTCCATTGTTAATGTAAGTTCATGTTAGTTCTTAATGATGCTACATAACTTTATTTTAATAGCCTAAAAAGTGGCATTTGTAGAAATTTACATAAGCCACAATTTTAAAAGGCTTTAAAAGTAATGTTCATGTTAACTATAGTGTAGGAAGTAGGATAGTGTTAATGGCTACACAACCTTATTAAAGTGTTCCAGGTACATTAAACATACTAATGCTTACATGGACTACCTTAGAATAACATGCACTTTCCCAACTAATCCTAAACTAACTTTTCTTCACGGAATAGTTATAAAAGCCCTCTTTGTTCTCTTTATACAGAACATTTTCCTTATGATGATTCTGAAAGAAAATGCGCTGGGTTTCTGCTGTTGCTATAGGAACAAACACAACTTTAATGCGCATCTGATTTCAGTGTTGTTAATGTTGTAGTTATTTCAGCAGTTTCCTTCGCACATTCAGTTTAACAACATTAAGTTAAATTTAATTTATTCATTCATTGGAACTTTGCATATGCATTTAGACACTTACATTATGTCTTTGCTCCTTCCATGCAATAAATGCGCGCCCTTGAATATGCAGGGTTTTACATCAGCTGCTCAGGTAATGTCAATGGTATGACCCATTTCCGTAAAACTTCAGTGTTTTATCTTATTGAAAATAACGGTGACTTTCCACACAATGAAAGTGTTTTATTTCAACAGTAGTGACCACGCAATGACTTGGCAGCTTTATCAATGGCTTGAGCGGTTTGACTCAGGACTATTGCTGTCTCGATAGAGACTGTCATCTGCTCATGTGAATAGCAGTGTCCGTCCTGAGGAGAGCTCAAACGTGGGCTGCTCAAAAATGTATCAATGAGAGCTAGACGGAGCACGAGAGCATTCCAGTGAAAGGCGGTAAAGAGTGCAGCGCGTGTCTGTGAAGGAGAGCTGTGAGGGCTCGAATGACGGTGCACAACGTCTCCCATCAATTCGCGCATGTAGTAATTTAATGTTATAGCACTGAATCGCTATAGAATCACAATTAATCAGATTCTTAGTATTTTACATTGATTATTGACCAAAATTAATGATTCAAAAACCGCTTCAAGATTGATGCATATGCATCGTCAGGATTTATAATCGATGCATCGAGAAAACGAGCGAATCGTTACACCCCTAATGTATAATCAACATCAGTGCTATCAGAGCAGCAGGGGTAGCCCTCAAAACTCCATCCACATGCCACCTTCTCTTGAAAACTCACCCTGGCGGAGCAGAATTATGACATCGGAAATTGATCTCCTCGCTGTCAAATTAGCTCTGGGGGAATGGAGGCATTGGCTGGAGGGGGCATCCCTTCACTGTGCTCACTGACCATTGTAATCTGAAGTATTTCTTTGAGGTAAAAAGGTTAAACCCCAAACAGGCCAGGCCCTTTTCTTCACCCATTTTGATTTTTCCATTTCCTATCATCTAGGAACCAAAAATGTAGAAACCAATGCCCTCTTTCGTCTCCTCACTCCTGACGAAGCTTCTAATAATTCTGAACCTGTAATTTCATCTAGTCTTATAGTCAGGCTGATCTAGTGGTCCCTGGACAAAAGGATCTCTGAAGCCAATGCCTCCGAGCCCACTCCACCGGTGTGCCCATCAGGTCACATCTACGTTCCAAGAACGTATTCCTCCTTGGACACTGGCCACCCTGGGACCAATCAAACCCTCTCACTGCTACAAGATCGCTTCTGGTGACACAGCATGGAACAGGATATGAGAATGTTCATCCAAGGATGCAAGGAATGCACAATATCCAAAAGTCTATGACATCTTCCATCCTCCCGCTGCCTGTTCCTCATTGGCCCTTCTCACATCTAGGAGTGGATTTTATCATGGACTTACCACCATCAGATAGATGTACCTGCAATTCTGGTCATCATCAATAGGTTTTCCAATGCCTGCCGCCTCGTGCCCCTGAAAGGGTCTCTTCCTATGACCATGGAAACAGCTGAGATGATGTTCAATTATGTCTTGCACAACTTTGCAGAAGAAGACATAGTCTCCGATCAAGGTCCTCAATTTATCTCCCAGTCCTGGAAAGCCTCTTTCACCCTTCTAGGTGTGACTGTGAGTCTTTCCTCCAGTTACCATCCTCAAACCAACAGGCAGACAGAGAGGAAGATACAAGAGATTGGGCGATTCCTAAGAACCTTCTACCATAGCCATCAGAACTCCTGGAACCGCTTTGTACCGAGTATGCTCAAAACTCTCCATCAGCCAGCATCTGTTCTCACCCCATTTCAGTGTGTATTAGGCTTCCAGCCCCCTCTGTTCCCATAGTCCGGGGAACCACCGTATGTACCGTCAGTCACTTACTAGTTCCAGGAGAATGAGAGGGTCTAGGACACAGCTCCCCACCATCTCCAATGGGCAGTCTGCCGTCAGAAGGGTCACGCAGATGCCTAGTGAACCAATACTCCCACCTGCCTGGGTGTGGCTCTCCACTCGGGACATCATACTGTGCCTGCCCAGAAAATAGCTAAGTCCCAGATACATTGGTCCCTTCCCCACAACCCGGGAAATTAACCCCGACACATATGAACTTCACCTCCCACCCCACTATAGAATTCAAAGCTTGTTTCATGTTTCACTCCTCGAGCCTTACCACCCTCCTATCTCTGATTCCTCCACAGAGTATGGTCCTGCTGATGAGCCACCCTGCCTCTAATCCTGGATAATGGAACTGGGGTACTGTCACAGTGACTACGTTTACATGGACAGCAGTAATCTAATTATTGACCTTATTCGGATTAAGACAATATTCTAATTAAGGTGTTTACATGAGTTGCTTTTAGAATATTCCTTTCGTGTTCTCGTTTTACATGTTATAGAACATAGATCGATTAATGGCAAACGTCATTACGTCCCCACGGCACGCCGTCAGACGTCCTCTACAGAATTTCACGTATCACCACACAGTTCGTGCATATACAGTTTTGGGTCTTTCATTTTTAATCTTACGAAAGCTTCAAGTGCAGTTAATTATTTGACATGCAATATGTGCAAATAGATACGGAGCCCCGCACATGACATGCAAGAAAAAATTAAAATAAATTGTGTGCACGATTTACTTATTCGTTCCCTCGATTTATAAATGGTGCGCATGATTTATAAATTCGTAAATCGATTTAGCCTAGGCTACTATTTATTTGTGTGGGGCTCTGTAGACAACGGTGGATACAAATTCTATAGCAACAGGCCTCCTGTACTTTAATTCGGCAACTTTCATTCGGCAACTTTCATTCATGCCACCGTGACAAACTCAGAGGTAGCCTACTGGAGGAGAGATGAGGTGAGAGGAATTTGATTTGTGGCTTCTTGCCTAAAGCTTGCCCTCTTGTTTGCCGTCAAACAGTTGACCACTGCCGTGTGTGTATTATGTCTCCTGTAGAAAAATGTGGCGAAAACTCCCACATGACGTTAATAGTGTGATTAAGGTGTGTACATGTCTATAATGCACTCCAATAATGCGACTAAAATAGGAATACTCCACCTCTCTTAATTCGATTTGTGTTTACTTCGAGTATGACTTTAGTCGGATTAAGGTAATAAAACATCGCTGTTTACATGGTCCTTTCTTAATCAGAGTATTGTCTTAATCATATTAATATCGGATTACTGCTGTCCATGTAAACGTAGTCAGTGTCACCAGGGTTCTCCTTCACACACAACCAGCACTAGCACTCACTCTCACCAGAATTCTAATCATCTGCACCTGTCCTTCATCAGCTCATCAACCACAGTATAAGAGCACACACTTCTGTCACTCATCGTCTGGTCTCCAATGTGGATTAACGACTCTTTACCTGATCTACTTACCCGCTCCATTTTCCTGAAGTTGTCTTCTGTCCCAGTTGTATTCCTGAGATCTCCAAGTATTCCTCCAGCGTTCTCCTAGTAAGACTCTCTAATTTACCTACCTGTGTTTCTTCACCTGTTCCCCACTCTGCTACTCACCTGTTCCAACCATCCAAGAAGTGTGTGCTCTCCAGTCTCCTCCACTCACCGGTTATTGTCTCATTCCATGTTACCTGGTAAAAGGAAAGGACTTTGTTAATCACTATTCCTCAGTCATCAATAACACTGATTTAGATATTACTCACCTGCTTCATCTGTGCATTCCATCTGTTCTGTAAATACCCGTTTGGGTTTGACTATAATCCTGTCTCTGAGTCTGGTAATCTGTTACAATGTATTAGTTTATTATTAGTTATATTATCATTGGAACAAAATGATACAAAGTGCTCACATTTGAATAAAGTAAAAAATTTAATAAAAATTAAGATTTCCTAATTCAAAGATATATAGGCCTATCTTTTTTTTTTTTTCTGCATGCCACGTGCAGTAGTTATCTGAAAATGACAGAACACCAACAACATTTTGCTCATTTTGATTGAGTACCATCTGTAACTAATAGGGATGTAACCATATTATCAATTTTAGTATCGCAATAGCAGAATTGTCTCAATATTATCGTGATCACATGACTGTATGAAACGATAGTGGTCCTGGTGTGATGGGTGGGAGAAGTGCAAGGAGCATATCCTTTAATAGAGATGTCTCACCTCATGAATATTATAGCAATGAATGAACTGAAAAGCCCTCGCGCTACTCATATACGTCAAATATCAGAGAGAGAGAGAGGAGTGCACAAAGCTGCACGATTAATCTTTAAAAGATTGCATTCTCGATTTCAACACACACATGATCTAATTCCTAAATGACAATGATTCGCCCGTGTATATTAACCTTTGACAAAATTAAAATCATGAAATTAAAATCTGCTCTCACGCTGCCGCAGATGTAGAGAGAGTTGTCATGTTTAGATATAAACAGCTTGACAAATAATCTTTTCGAACACACAGTATCATTATTTCAGTTACAAATATTCCAGTTATATAAAAGTTTATTATTCATATATAAATGCTGATGTCTACGTTACCAGTCAAAATAGAATAAATCATCTTTTGAAAGTAACTGGGTGCTTCAAATAATGACTGTATCGATTGCATTGTTACGCCACCAGGTGGCAACAAATCACTGTTAAAAATGTATCTATCACTGAATAATTATTTCAGAAACAAGTGAAGTCTTTATGAATCCCTTTATGAATTCAAACTTGACTTGACTGTAAAAGAGATTCAAGATTCAAGAGTTTTATTTGTCACATGCACAATTATATAGAGCATATATAACCAGCAGTGAAATGAGAGTCAGGTCCGCTCCATGGACAGTGCAATTATTAAAGAATACAACACAGATGAGAATATACATAACTATAGCTATGAAGGAATTAAATAAAAGTAAACAATAAAAATA
>RJVU01079141.1:489235-510860 GCA_003731715.1 Anabarilius grahami
AAAAGTTAAAGCAATAAAAACTATTGTATGTAAAAAATAAAATTAAATAAAAAAATAGCTGCTAATGGTAAGATCTTTAGATGAGAATGGTTTTGATACTGGGTCTCACTCTAATTTAAAGCTGGAAAAAAACAGTTTGCCATGTCCTCTGAGAAAAGCGATATATTTGGCTGCCATCATCATTAACCAATGCATTGATCTCTATGAAGTAAAGCACCAGCTCCAGCATTGCTTTGTTGGCTGAGGTGGTGTTCAAAGTTCAGATAATCACAACACTTCTTTTCTTGAATGAATCAGCGTTTTTGAATGAATTGGTTAAATGAACGGTGTAATGACTCATTCATAAAGACAGTCAGTTGCTACCACCCACTGGTGTAACAAGCAGTAACAAGCAAGTCTGTTTATAGTAATCAATGCCTTCAGTATATGACATTACAATATTTATATTGTGTACTCCTGACAGTAAAATAATCCACTATAAAGCTACATAAAGTCCAGAATCTTAAATCTTAAAAAAATTACAGTGATACAGGTTTTTGGTCAAACCGCCTAGTTGCTGTATGACATTTTGTCTATGTTAAAATAATTTATTTTATATAAGTCATTTTCCCAGAAGATATAAACACTGGTGTTTTCAACATTGTTCTGTTTGGGAATCTATAAATTAGGGGTGGGAATGGACTATATGCACGCAGTTACTTCCTGGTTGTCGTTAAGCCAGCTCAGGCATTTCCGATGAACTGTTAGCTGTTCATTCTGTACTCGCTGTACATCAACACAAAACCATCATTGGTTGACTTTTTAATGTTGTATTCATATTTTAATGCAGTTATCACATTTACCTAATTTGCCAATAAACCAGTTTTATTGATTGCAATAAAGACGAAGCTATTAGGACCGTTTAAAAATGCCATGTGTGTAATTAGACACAAACACACATTTTCCCCCAGCACTTCAAATGTTATTTTTAATGTGATGACCACAAATATTTGTTCATCCTTCTGAGATTGTCCCCATTGTAAAACCGAACGTTTCAAAATGTAGGAAATTCAACATTTGATAGAAAACACTTTTTTAAAAATAAAAAAGACAATAATTACCACTCTAACCAGCAGGTGGCGGCAAAGTAGCATTTATTTGCGCATATATCAGCCATTTCCTCTAGTCGTTTTTTACTTCGTTTCTGACTAAATATTAAACATTTTAAAATAACTAGGTTTAAAAATACATTTGGTCAATGTGAAGTATGAAGTACTCTCAAAATCTTAAGAAAAACAATAACTTTTATTGTGGATTAATCACACAGAAAGCATGCACTGCGCTTTCCCTTTGTAATAACAGTCAGTGCAGCGCAAGATCAATGACTTCAGCACACTTGTAAAAACACACATTTTATTCAATTAATCTAACTAAAGAGCACAATAAATATTTTATTTTTGAAGCTTTTTTTCACATAAAAGTGTAAAAACTGATTGTCGAATTGAATTTAGCCGAGAGGAACAATCTACGTCTTTATTTATTTATTTTTTTATGCTGTCTTATGTTTGAATAGCTAAATTAATTCTATGCCTGACTATTTAAGTGACTATATTCTGATTTTAAGCTAAGTATTACACTACTGATGCTCAACACACCAGCAAATTACATCTCACCGGACGTTTCCGAGCTGGCTTATATTAATGCAGAAGTTCTAAAGAACATTCCGTGCATATAGTCCATTGCCAGAGGCCCCACAATTCTATATTTTCACAAAACTTAATCCACAGTACAATATTATTGCAATTTTTAATATTCCTCATTTAACATTTTTTCTTCCTTGTATTTAAACATTTTTTAATATAAATTACTGTTTCCACATTTCAGTGTTTTCACAATCAATTAAATTTGTTTTTACAATCTAATAACACCCTAATGAACAAGTTAAAGATGACACTATTTAGAAATGTAATTATGTGCTGAATCATATTAATATTGTTGTTATAGGAAAATACATAAACTTGCAGTTATCCGTGTATAATCTGGATGCTAGATGGTGCTATGGAGTCATTTTCATTGTGAAATAGCCTACACAAAATGTGAGACAGTTTAAAAATGTAACCAGTATCACTGACCACATGTAACCCGAATTCCAGAAAATTTAGGACGTTTTTTTAAATTTGAATAAAATGAAAACTAAAAAGACTTTCAAATCACATGAGCCAATATTTTATTCACAATAGAACATAGATAACATAACAAATGTTTAAATGGAGAAATTGTACACTTTTATCCACTAAATGAGCTCATTTCAAATTTGATGCCTGCTACAGGTCTCAAAAAAGTTGGCAGGGGGGCAACAAATGGCTGAAAAAGCAAGAAATCTTGAGAAGATTCAGCTGGGAGAACATCTAGCAACTAATTAAGTTAATTGATATCATGTCTGTAACATGATTAGCTATAAAATGGATGTCCACACAGAGACGCGTTTCTGTGTATACGCACAGATTTTGTATTGGATAGGCGTTTCGTCCACACGGATCCGGCGTTTTCGGAAGGTGAAACCGCTATTTTTTGAAATCGGGTCCCAGAGTGGATAAATCGGAAAACGCCACCCTTGCGTTTTCGTGTGTACAGCCAATCCGTATATTTTGTGAAACGATGATGTCATCAGCCCACGTGTCGACCCTAGTCAGACACCGCTAACAGCACAAAACTGCAACAACAACAACAATAGCAGACTCTAGATGCTTGTTTGGGTGCAGAAGCTACTGAGCCAAAATAAAAGATCGGATAGGGAAAGATCTGGCTTCGTGTCGACGGGGCCTTTGAGAGTCAGAGTGTCTCAGAATGGGCAGAAGCTCCAATCTGTGAAAGAGTGCATAAAAAGATTGTGGAAAACAATGTTCCTCAACATCAAATTGCAAAGGCTTTGCAAATCTCATCATCTACAGTGCATAACATTATCAAATGATTCAGAGAAACTGGAGAAATCTCTGTCCGTAAAGGACAAGGACGAAGACCTTTATTGGATGCCCGTGGTCTTGGGGCCCTCAGGCGACACTGCATCACTCATCGGCATGATTGTGTTAATGATATTATTAAATGGGCCCAAGAAAACTTCCAGAAACCACTGTCGGTAAACATAATCCACCGTACCAGTAATGTACATTGAACAGTAATGTAACAGGTGAGTTTTCAGTTAATGATGGTGAAGGCTGTTTTAATTAATCTTCTAAGATTCCCGCCTTCAATATTTAAAGCGCTTTGAGTGCCAAGGAAAGCACTATATAAATGTAACAAATTATAACATTAAACACGTTTTACCAGTTCTTCAAACATGTTGTATTACGAACGAGTGTGCTGGCAGTATAGACATTATATAGGCAGCTTCTTTGATTCTAATTGCAAGCAAAAGTTTTGTTGCATCATAGCACGCCACTGGCTTGCATTTGCATGTCGAATGAACACAATTAACATGTAAACATTGGGCGAGATATGCAAGAACATGCTTCCTTTACACAGCTTGTGCTAGATGTGCTGTTTGTGAAATTACAGTCTTAGCTAAATATTTCAAATTATAATTATTATTGGCCTATTATTTCCCACTTTATAAGTGCATAGCTTACGGTACAAGTATGCACAATACTTAATACTTTCGGCACAATAATCATGTCCCTGAAAATGTCGATATTGGTGTCCGTGTATTGATAAATTAGGCTCTTTTGAGATGCGCCTCACCTGAAATTTAGGCGAGAGTAGGTGGCTGCAGTGAGGAGAGGAGTGAAAAAGGTGCAGCCAAGACAGAGAGTTCTCTCTTCCCGTAGTGGATCAATAGGCTTGTTTGAGATGTGCCTCGCCTCGCTTGAAAGGTATGCAAGAGTAGGCAGCTGCATTAAGTTGAGTGAAAAAAGTACAGCCAAGACGGACAGATCTCTCTTCTCGTAGTGGTTTAGACACCTATGAGATCAAAGGTGAATATCGTGGAATTCACACTCATGCACTGTGTTGGTAATAAACTGGATGTAATTTAAGTTCTGTTGCTTTTATGTATATGAAAATAAATATGATGAACAAGACACCCAAAGTACTTATTTATTTAATTCCATTAAAAAGATGTATATTTTTCTCAATTTTTAGTTTAAAATAGATATATTTTAGTTAATAAATATGACAACAATCACATATTCCATAGAGAGATAACACTGTCTGAGAGTTATTCATATATTCACACATAATTTATACACATTAAAACATACCACAGTTTTAAAATCAAACATTTTAAAAGAGAAAAATTTATCACATTGGTTGTTGCTTATTGGTTGTTTAAACCAATAAGTGTTAAGCTGTTTCCCATCATGCTTTTGATCAACGCAGTTGGGATAGTGCAACTATGACTGACTGCAGAATCCAACATGGCTGCCTCGCCGTTGCGAGAGTTTTTTGGCGCATTACATCAGAGCAATGTGGCACACAGTTGGACACATTTCTTACCGGCATGCATTTTGCGTGATCAGCGGTGATCGGTTCTGTGCAGATTTTGCTCATCTCAAACGAGCCTAAAATCCACACACAAAATATCGCAATATTATGCTCTATCGACACCTACTCTGAATGGATAAATCTCAGTTTATCCAGTCTTTACGGGAGAAAAATCTGTTCTTGATTTGTAATGCTGTGACCATCTCACGTCTTTGAAGGGGGTCAGCTTGATGTGAGTCTATGATAATAGATAATTGGCTTGTTTCTAATTTTCATAATTGGTTTCTAATTTTCATGTTGGTTGAGATAGTGTAACCATTATTTGGTAAATCTACATTGGTTGGTTTATGTAAGAGGGAAGAGAAGACTGAAAAAAATTACCTCATGACATCTGATAGTCTGAACGAATACATGAGAAAACATATAA
Source organism: Anabarilius grahami (assembly GCA_003731715.1). Lineage (NCBI taxonomy): Eukaryota > Metazoa > Chordata > Actinopteri > Cypriniformes > Xenocyprididae > Anabarilius > Anabarilius grahami. Next base: position 494,121 of record RJVU01079141.1, read on the forward strand.
GCGACAAAGGTTTTTTACGCATTCATGCAAATACTGTGTCTAACTTGATTACTCATTTAGCATTCACTCTATAGTGAATGTCACATTGTTGGCTATGTAAGGAAGGTCTTAAATGTTTATATCCTGTCCCAGCTTCATACAGCATTGCACCTTTTGTGTGACATTATATACACTTTGCATCCCAAAAGATGAAAAACAAAAATATACCCCACTTAGATGCACTAAACATAATGGCTTGCCACTGGACATACTATTGCCATCTTATGCACATTCCTGTTTTTTTTTTTTTAAATGAGTTAGATACACACTCAAAAAAGCACTTATAGCAGCTTCCTGCAACTACTTAGAGGTAAATGAGAAGACCAAAATCTTTACCACAACATGAGTAATTTTCAACCAGACATTTTCTAAATGTGTCTTGGAAAAAAACACATATTATATATATATATAAAAAATATATATATATNNNTTTTTTCCCTAGCCTGTCCATAAAAGTGTTATATGTTCTGTCATGGAACAGATTCTGGAGAAAAAAAACAAATCCTATGATCACAAGCTGGTGTTTGTGCCCTGCAAGTCTGTTGAACACATTCAGACATCAGAGTCATCAGTAAGGGAGAACAACATTGAATGTTGACATCGGCACAACATAATTTCATATTTATGTGGGACCTTTATGCAGGACCTTTCTGCTCACTTGTTTTCCTTATCTTTTACTAGGTGGCAGCAATAAACCCAAACCACCCGCTGGCACAGATGCCCCTGCCTCCCTCCATGAAGAACTGCATTCAGTTGGCAGCCTGTGAGGCCAGTGAGCTCCTACCCATGAACCCTGACCTCCCTGCTGACCTCTTCACCTCCTGCCTCACTACACCAATCAAAATCGCCCTACGTTGGTGAGATATGTTGATTACACACGCATACAATATAATAAGTATTCCAGAGCGATGAAAAAAGAGAGATTTATTATTTTTATTTTTTATTTATTTTTTTAGCAGAATTAAAAACAAAACAAAACAAAAGGAAGAAAAGGAAAAGTACCACATGGGAGCGTTTTAATGATGTAGTTAACCAAGACGAATAAAGTGCGAATAATGTGAACATTTTTCATTTCTTGTGTGTGTTTGGGAAGTTGCAGTGGCGGAAACAGTAACATTCCAATTTAAGTTTGAAGGGAGTAAAGCCTGTGTTTAGACTATTAAGGAAATGCAATTTTTCCAACTTCAATGTCCATGTCACGCTTAACACTGAGAATAATTGTAATGTGACAATTGGGTGCCGATATCTAAATGATAGAAAGTCATGGGTTCGGGATGGTGGAGGGTGGACTATTGGAATGGTTAGCTTTCGTCTATGGCTGTCCTATGAACTGAACATGTAAATAATGATGAAAAAAAATTTACATTTGAAATGGTTATAACTTTTAAACCTTTTGTTCTAGAAAAATAAAACTTAATTCCTTTCCTCATGTTGATCACTTTTAACATCTTACATTGGCTCCACCCATTACCGTAGTGACCTTTTTGAAAAGTACTATATTCAGTTTTTTCACTACTCCTCCTGCAAACTTTGCTCAATTCTTACGAAAATGGCTCAGATAATCTTTGGACTGAGTTGCACAGAAATTATTGAACAGATTTTTTTATTCATTTTTGTTCAAATGTTATCATGTTGCAAACTTTACAATGTTGACCCAAAAATGGTTCATAGGCTGTACTTTGGTCAATCGAAATGAAACTCAGTAAGCTTCTCCAACACCATGATCTCAGTGTTTTTTAGGTTTTTTTGCAAAAACTTAAAAATTTTGAAAACATTGTTCAAAATTTGTTCCTTTTCGAAAGGGAACTCGCACTGCGTCTTAACACATTTGGGGAACGCCTTAGTGGGAACCGGTGTCTGAAACGCTATCAAATCACGGCAATCGTATTGGCCGGCAACAGCCTATAACGTCACTACTAGTGCGACCCGAACGCACATAAGGAGCACCTAGAGAACAAGTCATCCTCTTTCGTCTTTCAGGGACTGTTTTGTTTGAAGCGCTATTCAAAAGTAAGAATGGCTGTTTGCAGACGTCTCAGTCAGTGTGCACATCCATGTATAGTTATCTGGTAACACACTTGACTCGTGCGTCTTTGTTAGAGCATGCATGCCCAGTGCTTGAGAGTTCTGTCGGCACGCGTTTTGAGCGTTTCCCTCCGAGGGAGCTCAACTCTCGTTTGTCTGTCTGTTCTCAAGGGAAGCAGGACAGGTTTTTTGTTATGAGAGTTAGGGCTGCACGATTAATCGCATGAGATTGTCATGCGTGTCTCGTCAGTAAAGCCGGTTCTGTGATTAGCGGTAAATGTCCATCACCTGCTTTCAAATGGAGCGGCACTTAATATATAGAGCCGTAGTTCGCGGACAAGCTATGCAATATTGCGTTCATAATCGCAGATGAATCGCCTTCGATAATGAACGCGATATTGCGTAGCTTGTCCGCGAACTACGGCTCTGTATATTAAGTGGCGCTCCATTTGAAAGCAGGTGATGGACATTTACCGCTAATCACAGAACCGGCTTTACTGACGAGACACGCATGACAATCGCATGCGATTAATCGTGCAGCCCTAATGAGAGTGTTTAGCTGATTTAGGATGCGTCCTCTATATCAGTAAGCAATGCTCTATTTACGTTTGGATGAGTGATGTGTAGGTTTGCTTGCAAGCTTTACAACTATCACACACATTACTTGTGCATTGTTTGTTTGGACTAGGAGCACACGCGTTTGCCTGTATAAGGCTGTTTTCTCGCACTTGAGTGTTTCCCTTGGCAACCCTAGTTGCGTGTTTCCTTTCTGCACCCGCATTTATGTGTTATGAAGCCGGTCCTGTCTGTATATGGCAGGACATCTAAGTTGAGGCCTCCGCTTTCTCTTGTCACAGGTTGAGCTTTGTAGGTCGCCTCACCGTTGGTGAGAATTGTTATATTTTTAGTGACCTCAGCTTCCTATGGATAGGAATAAAGGCCTGAGATTGGACCGATGATGTTTTCTGTTCCATTATTATTAACCCTTCTGTTGGTCTGGCATTAGGGCTTGGTATTGAGTGCATCCTTTCAGTCTACAGCAGTATGGCACGCCTCATCTATATTAAGGCCTCCATTTACTGTAGTTACAGGTTGAGCTTTGTAGATTGCCTTTTCTGGCATGAGAACCATTTTACATTTAGCGACCTCAGCTCCCTATAGAAAGGAATAATAGGGGGCTTTTATTCTTTTATATCCCAGGCGCTTCACACCAGGCCAGAGGCTGGACCAATGATGGTTCCATCTTTTTGAACCCATCTGTGGATCTGGCACAGAGCTTGTTAGTGAGCGCATCCTTTCAGACTGCAGAGTATGGCAGGCCACTTTTACATTTAGGCCTCTGTTCTTTGAAGTCTCAGGTTGAGCTTTTAGGTTACCTCTCCCTTTGTGAGAGCCATTACAAATGTATTGACCTCAGCACTCTGTAGAAAGGAATAAGGGGATGTTTTTCTATGTTTTATGTATTGGGGCATTTAAACTGGGGCCCTGGAGCTCCCATTATTAGGGAAGGTTATCGTGGCACCCTTACTATGTGCCTCTTTTCTTTATGAGGTCTTAAAAGCAGGTAGCATTAAGAACGAAATATCACCTGTAGTGAATGGCATGGCCTCCTTTCGATCTGAGAGTTGTTTTTTTAGGCCGCCGCTCATCTGAGCTTCAGGTAGTTGATATGTCAGGTATTCGGCCCTCCGGGGCCACCCTGATAATCCTCCTGGGTTGAGTGGGCTGGTTTCCTCTCGTTAAAGAGAGTCGTTTGTTGAAGCCACCGCTCTGCTGAGCTCCAGGTAATATCACGATTTGAGGTGTTTGGCCTTTGTTAGGCCCCCTTGATACCTTCCCTAGGTCAATTGAAGCGATTTCCTCTCGCCTAGAGAGTAGAAGGCGATATGCTGAAGCCTCTGCTCCCCCGAGCTCCAAATAGATCATGACGGTAGGTTTTGGCCCTCTCTGGGCCACCCTTGACATCACCCTGTGATGAGTGAGCTGGCTTCCTCTTATTTGAGAGTCTCTTTTCAAGGCTGCCGCTCCATTTGAGCTCTAGGTAGTTGAGGTCTTTGACGTTGGCCTACTGCAAGGCCATCTTGACAATCACCCTATGATGAGTATGTTGGCTTCCTCTCATTTGAGAGTTTTTATCGAAGTCTCTGCTCCACTGAGCTCCAGATAGTTGATGTCCTCAAATGATGGGCTGTTATGGCCACCACACTCACCACATTCCCTGTGGTGAGTGTGTTGGTTTCCTCTCACTTGGAGAGTCATTTTGTTGAAGCCACCGCTCCATTGAGCTCAAGGTGGTCATTTCCCCTGAGTGTTGTGTGAGCCGGCCTCCTTTCTTTAGAGTTGTTAGGCTGAAGTCTCAGCTTTATTGAGCTCCAGGAAGGTCATGAGTGCGTGTGTGCCCCGATATCCGGCCTAGGCTTGTACTCAGGAATACGTCTCTTTTGACAGAGGCAGTCCAGCTGTAGCTTTCCACCTCCTAGCATGCAGTAGCCCGGAGTAGGCTACTCCTAGGAGAGCCTCTCCAGCTTAAGACTAGCAGCTAGTGATCCTAGTACGCCTCCTCTCTTTGTGAGAGTCATCCCCCGGCCGGGGCCCTCCTTCTGCATTAGGCTATTAATGCAAGTGGCAGGCCTTACGGCCACCTCTATGTATCTTGGTTGAGCTGAAACTCCTCTTGATATTAGAGTATAAGGGATATGCTGAGATTCAGTTCCCTGGTGGTGTGAGCCACAAACAAATAGCCAGGTGTTGTAGGCTTTCGTTGAAAGCCTCCCCTGTTGTTGTCCTTGAGTCTCCATTCCTCCAGAGCTGAGCTCAGATGGCCATTCTCGTCTTGGAGCGAGAGTTTTTGCTCAGGTTTTAACCTTTGAGCTTTTCTCGGGTTAGCTCACTTCGCTCCCAGAGCTCTGTGCCCCATATGTGCCCAACACCAGTGATGCTCAGGTCGAGCGTGTCGAGTACTCCCCCCTTTCAGGGCGAGTTGAGCACGCTCCCTTAGAGTTCAAGCATTAGCCTCGGGCCTGTGGCCATGTTATGCTAGAGTAGTAGGCCCTGACTTAGGCCTCCTCGTCTGCCCGGTCGCATAGTTTTGTACTCCCCTTGTTTTAAGGGTAGAAAGCGATATGCTGAGTACACGGCTTGTGATGGCAATGCAAACGAGTATTCCAAGCCTGCATACCTCTAGTGGGTATCTCGGCTGGAGTTAGATTTGCTACCAAGTAGTTGGCCCTCCTTGAGTCACCTTGAAGACGATCCTCTGGGTTGAGCTAGGTTCCTGAGTGTCCTAGTTCCCTAGAATTGAGCAGTTGGTTATCAGGTAGCTCAGGCTCAATTGGAGCCTCCCTGATACTAGCCCTGGAGTTCTAGATCTTTACCAAGTAGTTGGCCCTAGAGCAGGCCACCTTGAAGGAGATCCTCTTGGTCGAGTAGGTCCTTAGCACTTCCAGCTATGATAGTATTCTGACTCCCTAGAGTTATATCAGAGTGTAGGCTCTTTAGGAGCCTCCCTGGTACTTGCATTGAGCTTGGTCAATACTCATTTCGGTAGAGTCCAGTGGGCACTCCCCTTGTATTGTGGGTCGTTCTTTAGAGTACTGTGCTCCCAAGTTCTGATCGGAAGGTTGAAGGTCTCTCGTGAGACCTCCCTGGGAGGTCAGTATTTAAGGCTGAGGACCTCGCCCCTGAGTTGGTCATTGAGGTTTAAAAGGTTCTTTTTAGTAAGAACTCCCTTGATCGGTCAGCTCCTGTTGGAGCTGGAGGTACGTCTCTCTTAAGGGAACATATTTAAAGTACTCAGCCTCCAGAGTGCTTATTAAGATGTGCTCTGTAGATCCTAGGTTGAGCAGAGTAACTCCCCTCGATTGCAAGGGTTCAAAGCGCTATGCTGAGTCCTGCTCCCCAGGATGCCCGTCTCTACGTCTGGTCTGAGTTGGTTACTGCCAGTTTGCAGTCTCTCTTTCTGGACCCCTCCTCTGGAGGCTAGTGCTTTAGAGATTCTGTTTTGGTAACAGACAGGTTGCTGGCCAGACTAGGTTACTACTAAGTAGGACCAGGTCTGCCTCCCTGGTGGCAGTCAGGGTAGACTATGCTCCCCTGAGAAGTGACTGGCCGGGGCTCCTTTCGGCTCCCTGGCCACATTCCCTTAAAGGGACCCCTTCTGTTTGAAGTTGTTGGTTCCAAGCCTTTGAGCGGCTTTGGCAGGCCTCTAGATGTTTCTGGAGGCCTCTTTAGAGGCTTATAGCTTGGGTGGTGGCCGTAGGGAATGCTGTCACTGACAGCCTTTGCGACCCTTAGGAGGAGTGTTTTTTTGGCATTTCAGTTGAAATTGTTTCTGATATTTGTCACAGCCATTCTTTGGCATGCACTCCCCTCAGCATGGCGTTGTGGGTATTTCGTTCCCCAAATGCGTTAAGACGAAGTGCAAGTTCCCTTTCGAAAGGGAACTTCTCAGGTTACACATGTAACCATGGTCCCTGAGAACAGGGAACGAGACACTGCGTCTCCCTGCCATGCCTCGGGGCCGCCTGCTGAACAGTCCCTTCAGACGATAAGTGGATGACTTGTTCTCTAGGCGCTCCTTATGTGCGTTCGGGTCGCACTAGTTGTGACGTCATAGGCTGTCGCCGGCCAATACGATTGCCGTGATTTGATAGCGTTTCAGACACCGGTTCCCGCTAAGGTGTTCCCTAAATGCGTTAAGACGCAGTGTCTCGTTTCCTGTTCTCAGGGAACCATGGTTACATGCGTAACCTGAGACGTTTTCTCTGTGTCGTTATGTTCCTTTGTTTATGCAGATTCTGACGATATCTAATTTTTCATATTAAAGTAAATGAAAAGCTGTTTTCGCTTCTCCTACAAATTCTATATATGAAGAGTTTGGTTCCAAAACACGATAAACACCATTTTAAAAAAAATTTGTTTCCGCCAAAATCAGTATTGTATCTGGTCAGTATTGAAAAGTCATTTATTAATTTTGCGCAAAATGCGATATCCGTCGTGTTATTCTGTCATGTTTTCTCCCTTTCTTTCCAAAACGCGACAAACGCCAGTCTCCTTTTTCTGCAGAACACGATATATCCGTTCAACCAATCACAGCGCACCATTCCACCCACTGTAAACATTGAAGGCTTTTTTAAAAAGTCATTTTTAATACCAATGTACTCGGCAAATGTGTTTATTTAACCGTGCGGTGGCGCCAGATACTCTTTAATCGGTAATGACAAATAATTTATAACATTAACATGATGACCCGTTGAATTCATTTTGGGAGCGACGGCTGAATGTATTTTTAGTAAAATGCCTGTATATAAGATAAATATTGGCAAAGTTTAGACACTCTCATATATGTGAATCAACTTACTTTGTTGTGTATTTTCAATTTGAAAAATAACTTTTATATTGATGGATTAATTGCATTTTGAAAAAAAGTGTCATGGATTTATTGCATTTTGGGGAAAAAAAATAATACGTTTTTATAATAAACTTTTTAAAATCAAAATGTAGATTTGAATTTGTAATGTTTTTATAACATAAAAGATGCAATGTGAAAGTTTGAAACAGAAAATAGTGGTTTTCATCTTGCCACTTTCTTGGTAAAGAAAACACCTTTTTACTCAAATTAATCAAAATGGAGTTATTGCGTTTTGGAACCAAACTCTTCATATATTAGTGTTGTCAAATGATTAATTGCGATTAATGACATCCAAAATAAAGGTTTGTGTTTACATACAGTGCATCCGGAAAGTATTCACAGCGCTTCACTTTTTCAACAATTTGTTATGTTACAACCGTATTCCAAAAGGGATTAAATTCATTATTTTCCTCAAAATTCTATAAACAATACCCCATAATGACAATGTAAAAGAAGTTTGTTTGAAATCTTTGCAAATTTATGTAAAATAAAAAAAGGAAAAAAAAAATAAATAAAATCACATGTACANATATATATATAAATCACATGTACTTAAGTATTCACAGCCTTTTCTCAATACTTTGTTGAAGCACCTTTGGCACCGATTACAGCCTCAAGTCTTTTTGAGTATGATGCTACAAGCTTGGCACACCTATTTTTGGGCAGTTTCTCCATTTCTTCTTTGCAGGACCTCTCAAGCTCCATCAGGTTGGATGGGGAGCGTCGGTGCACAGCCATTTTCAGATCTCTCCAGAGATGTTAAATTGGGTTTAAGTCTGGGCTCTGGCTGGGCCACTCAAGGACATTTACAGAGTTGTCCCGTAGCCACTCCTTTGTTATCTTGGCTGTGTGCTTTGGGTCGTTGTCCGGTTGGAAGATGAACCTTCGCCCCAGTCTGAGGTCCAGAGCGCTCTGGAGCAGGTTTTGTCAAGGATGTCTCTGTATATTACTGCATTCATCTTTCCCTCGATCCTAGTCTCCCAGTTCCTGCCGCTGAATAACATCCCCACAGCATGATGCTGCCACCACCATGCTTCACTGTAGGGATGGTATTGGCCAGGTGATGAGCTGTGCCTGGTTTCCTCAGGCCCTTCTCCCCCGATCACTCAGTTTGGCTGGACAGCCCGCTCTAGGAAGAGTCCTAGTGGTTTAAACGTCTTCCATTTACAGATGATGGAGGCCACTTTGCTCATTGGGACCTTCAATGCTGCAGAAATTTTTCTGTACACTTCCCCAGATCTGTGCCTCGATACAATCCTGTCTCGGAGGTCTACAGACAATTCCTTGGACTTCATGGCTTGGTTTGTGTTCTGACATGCACTGTTAGCTGTGGGACCTTATTTAGACAGATGTGTGCCTTTCCAAATAATGTCCAATCAACTAAATTTACCACCGGTGGACTCCAATCAAGTTGTAGAAACATCTCAAGGATGATCAGTAGAAACAGGATGCACCTGAGCTAAATTTTGTGTGTCATGGCAAAGGCTATGAATAGAGGGTATGCATTGACGTCACTTTGCCGCCTGAACGCGCTACCTCTGCTCGACTGAGTGGCAAAAGAACCTGCTGCATGACTGGATTTAATAAGAGAAACTGCGAAAACATGAGTAAAACAAATGATTACACTAAAGGTTGGGCTCGAAAGTGTTCCTTACAACTTGTCAAAGAAACCTAATCCATGGATAATGAAATGCAGCCAGGAGTCGTGTTTCCTGACATTTACAGTGGGTACGGAAAGTATTCAGACCCTCTTAAATTTTTCACTCTTTGTTATATTGCAGCCATTTGCTAAAATCATTTAAGTTCATTTTTTTCCTCATTAATGTACACACAGCACCCCATATTGACAGAAAAACACAGAATTGTTGACATTTTTGCAGATTTATTAAAAAAGAAAAACTGAAATATCACATGGTCCTAAGTATTCAGACCCTTTGCTCAGTATTTAGTAGAAGCACCCTTTTGATCTAATACAGCCATGAGTCTTTTTGGGAAAGATGCAACAAGTTTTTCACTCCTGGATTTGGGGATCCTCTGCCATTCCTCCTTGCAGATCCTCTCCAGTTCTGTCAGGTTGGCTGGTAAACATTGGTGGACAGCCATTTTTAGGTCTCTCCAGAGATGCTCAATTGGGTTTAAGTCAGGGCTCTGGCTGGGCCATTCAAGAACAGTCACGGAGTTGTTGTGAAGCCACTCCTTCGTTATTTTAGCTGTGTGCTTAGGGTCATTGTCTTGTTGGAAGGTAAACCTTCGGCCCAGTCTGAGGTCCTGAGCACTCTGGAGAAGGTTTTCATCCAGGATATCCCTGTACTTGGCCGCATTCATCTTTCCCTCGATTGCAACCAGTCGTCCTGTCCCTGCAGCTGAAAAACACCCCCACAGCATGATGCTGCCACCACCATGCTTCACTTTTGGGACTGTATTGGACAGGTGATGAGCAGTGCCTGGTTTTCTCCACACATACCGCTTAGAATTAAGGCCAAAAAGTTCTATCTTGGTCTCATCAGACCAGAGAATCTTATTTCTCACCATCTTAGCAAACTCCTTGCGGGCTTTCATGTGTCTTGTACTGAGGAGAGGCTTCCGTCGGGCCACTCTGCTATAAAGCCCCGACTGGTGGAGGGCTGCAGTGATGGTTGACTTTCTACAACTTTCTCCCATCTCCCAACTGCATCTCTGGAGCTCAGCCACAGTGATCTTTGGGTTCTTCTTTACCTCTCTCACCAAGGCTCTTCTCCCCCGATAGCTCAGTTTGGCCGGACGGCCAGCTCTAGGAAGGGTTCTGGTCATCCCAATTGTCTTCCATTTAAGGATTATTGAGGCCACTGTGCTCTTAGGAACCTTAAGTGCAGCAGAAATTTTTTTGTAACCTTGGCCAGATCTGTGCCTTGCCACAATGGACTATATGCACAGTTACTTCCTGGTTGTCGTTAAGCCAGCTCGGGCATTTCCGGTGAACTGTTTGCAGTTCTTTCTGTACTCACTGTACATCGACATAAAACCATCAATGGTTGACTTTTTAATGTTGTATTCATATTTTAATGCAGTTATTACATTGACCTAATTTGCCAATAAACCAGTTTTATTGATTGCAATAAAGACGAAGCTATTGGGACCGTTAAAAAACGCGGTGTCTGTAATTAGAAACACACGCATTTTTCCCCCAGCACTTCAAATGTTATTTTTAATGTGACGACCACAAACATTATTTGTTCATCCTTCTGAGATTGTCCCCATTGTAAAACCGAACGTTTAAAAATTTAGGAAATTCAACATTTGACAGAAAACACTTATTTAAAAATTAAAAAGACAATAATTACCACTTCAACCAGCAGGTGGCGGCAAAATAGCATTTATTTGCGCATATATCAGCCATTTCCTCTAATCGTTTTTTACTTAGTTTCTGACTAAATATTAAACATTATAAAATAACTAGGTTTAAAAATACATTTTGTCAATGTGAAGTATGAAGTACACACAAAATCTTAAGCAAAACAATAACTTTTCTTGTGAATGAATGACACAGAGCACCGCGCTTTCCCTTTAATCCCAGCAGCTGTCAGTCAGTGCAGCGCAATATCATGATTTCAGCACAATTGTAAAAACACACATTTTATTCAATGAATCTAACTAAAGAGCACAATAAATATTTTATTTTTGAAGCTTTTTTTCACATAAAAGTGTGAAAACTGATGGTTGAATTGAATTTAGCCGAGGAGGAACACTGAGGTACATCTTTATTTATTTATTTGTATGCTGTCTTACATTTGAATAACTAAATTAATGCTATGCCTGACTATTTAAGCTACTATATTCTGATTATAAACTAAGTATTACACTACTGATGCTCAACCATGTGCTCAACACACCAGCAAATGACTCTCACCGGAAGTTTTCGAGCTGGCTTATATTATTGCGGAAGTTCTAAAGAACGCTCCGTGCATATAGTCCATTCTGTCTCTGAGCTCTTCAGGCAGTTCCTTTGACCTCATGTTTCTCATTTGCTCTGACATGCACTGTGAGCTGTAAGGTATTATATAGACAGGTGTGTGGCTTTCCTAATCAAGTCCAATCAGTATAATCAAACACAGCTGGACTCAAATGAAGGTGTAGAACCATCTCAAGGATGATCAGAAGAAATGGACAGCACCTGAGTTAAATATATGAGTGTCACAGCAAAGGGTCTGAATACTTAGGACCATGTTATATTTCAGTTTTTCTTTTTTAATAAATCTGCAAAAATGTCAACAATTCTGTGTTTTTCTGTCAATATGGTGTGCTGTGTGTACATTGAGGAAAAAAAATGAACTTAAATGATTTTAGCAAATGGCTGCAATATAACAAAGAGTGAAAAATGTAAGGGGGTCTGAATACTTTCCGTACCCACTGTATATGACATAGTCTAAACTTAGCCAATATATGTTATATACAGGCATTTTACTAAACATACATTCAGCCGTCGCTCCCAAAATGAATTCAACGGGTCATCTTATTAATGTTATAAATTATTTGTCATTACCGATTAAAGAGTATCTGGCGCCACCGCACGGTTAAATAAACACATTTGCCGAGTACATAGGTATTAAAAACGGCTTTTTAAAAAAGCCTTCAATGTTTACAGTGCGTGGAATGGTGCGCTGTGATTGGTTGAGCGGATATATCACGTTCTGCAGAAAAAGGAGACTGGCGTTTGTCGCGTTTTGGAAAGAAAGGGAGAAAACATGACAGAATAACACAACGGATATCGCTTTTTGCGCAAAAGTAATAAATTACTTTTCAATACCAACCAGATACAATACTGATTTTGGCGGAAACTCAATTTTTTTTAAAATGGTGTTTATCGCGTTTTGGAACCAAACTCTTCATATGTATATATGAGCAATATATTGTGTTTTATACAACAGTTCTTTCTGGTTCTCGAATGATTGGCTGAGAGCCGTGCAATATTTTAGTGATAACAATAATAATTTGAGCATGCAGCAGTTTCTCTGTGCGTCATTATGTCACGTCCGTAAATGAAGGAGTCCCGTCGAGAGACTAGTCAGTTACATCACGTGAGGATGCTGCCGGTAGCGGCACATTTATAGCCTTTTCTCACAGCAGCTGAAATAATTAAACTAATAATTTTGATGGCGGACTGTAATCCAGAAAGATCCAAATGACAATCATCAGTGACAACTGGAGATTCACCCGTAGCCAAAAAGCAAAAGACTTGGACTGTGGAGTAGCTACAGAAATTGAAATCTACAGGTAACGCTAATATACACTAAATACACAGTCACGCAATTCTGATGTTGTTAACAATAACAATTTGAGAACAATATAACAGTAATAATAATTTGCACGGTTTGGCGTGTTCAGAGCTAAGCGATCGTTAGATTTAATCATCATTGGCAGCGCGATTTATTGTAGGCCTAATGCTTTTTTCCTCAGTTGGTCAAAACAAAAGTGGCAAACATGTTACTTACTTGTTCAGATGATATATTCCAGTGAAAATTCTTATATTGGTCATACTTTCAAGACGTAGAATCTGTGATTCTGAAGTTCAGTATCCACACCGGTGCGGTGACTGACAGCAAGCATTAGATTCATCTGCGCTGACGAGCTGTGCCGAATCACAACGCATGTACAGATAACTGTTCCGCATATGACTGCAATTGCAGGTTTCAAACAGAGATGGCGACAAAGAGGAAAAATTGCGGACAGCAGCTTTAACTTACAACCTGTAGAGAATTGTACAATTGTGTTTATTTCCTATTGTCATTTATAATGGCTATTGTTGTTAATTTAAATGTTGTTCAATAAATATAATTTTATGTAAATAATGTGTTGTATTTGGTATTGAGAAAGGGTCCATTAGTGCATAGTATGGAGTAGTATTGTAGTATTGAGTGAAAGTAACATTAGATGGCGGCAAACTTTACTATGAGTGAATGAGCAGTCGCAAGAGACTTTTAAATTTAAAGGGACTTTTGTAAACAAAGGAAGTTGTTTAAGCGCTGGTATGGAAAATTCCCTTAGCTGTAATCGTGAATAAGTCATGGCTGAAGGACAGTTTTTAGGAAACCCCTTCGTTGTTGCCTGCAACCCCTTCAGCCGTGACTTATTCACGATTCAGCACTAGCCTCAAGTATTTTTGTTTTCATAAAATGATTACCACACAATACAAAAATTAAAGCCGAAAATTGTGTATAAATGCAACTTTCATTAAGTGAAATCACTAAAAGCCTTCCTTCTGGAAAAAATGGCCATGAACAGTATTATTGCATTATTACGCCATTAGATGGCGGTAAAGTCACTCAGTCAATATGTAGAGAGGACTTTTATATTGAAAGGACTAAAACTTGTTGTGAACACAGAAGGAGACACAAATGCTTTGACTAACACTGTAATGCCTGTTTCATGCTGCAAGCGCGAGCGGCGCGTGAGTGTAACTACATCGTCACTGCAGCTGCAGAGACGCGCGAGTATTCACATTGGAAGTGTTTGTACAGCGTCACAGCAGCGGCTCCAAGCTGCATATAAAGTGAGCATTTCTTTACAAAGACGGCTATAAATTTGTTTTTATAAGTTGGTCATTTAAAAACTTGATAGTCTTGAAAGTTTGTTAACATGGGGAAGTGTACAACATTCGCATATAAACGTAAATAAATAAATACAAATAAATTAAAAAAAGCCTCGTGTCATCCATTGCTGCACACGAATGAGGTAAGCTCTGTGTTTTACATCATCTGCCACGTGCACATGTTTACAAGACAGCAAACTCTGCGAAAAAAGCCAGCAAACTCGGGTTTGATTTGGGTATGCTGCAGCCTATACATCTCTCTGTGTAATAACTAAAATAATGTTTATATATCATATTTCCTGGCTAGTTTACTTTAGTTTTTTTAATAATACACCATACTTTAACCCAAACTGAATAATTAAAAACAAGTTTAAATGGGTAAATCTTCTATAATTATTTTTGATTCTTAATTTTCTTTTCTGTCATACTCAAATTCTTGTTAAAACACATGAGACATGTTTATTCTGTGCATTTTGAACACTTTTTGTGTGAAATTACATTTATTTTGTCCATCAAAAGTGTGCTTTCACTTTAATTGAGCGTCAGCAGTGCAGCAAAAATAGACTCGGCGCCGAAACCCCCGCTTCAGGCCGTGTGTCCACCTAAGCGTTTTTTCCAGCTGCTAGCGTACTTTTTCAATTGTTTTCAATGGGAACGCCGCGTTTTTTAAACGCCAGGAGCGCAACGAGGCGCTGAGCGTCTTTTTCACGCTCAAGCGCTGAGAGCTCGGCGTTTTTTTACCGGTCGCCTCGAGTTGAAGAATGTTCAACTTTGAGTAAATCGCTGCGCTCATCACTGTCACTTTTTAGCCAGCCGTCCAATCAGAGTGGAGGAGGGGCGGGACAAATACAACTCCGACTAACTGTTAAGGTGATGATACACGTGGCAACTTTTTGAGCAATGTTGCTGGGCAATGTTGCCGCCAACGGGCAACCTGATGAGACACGGGGCAACTAATTAGGGCAACAGACAGTTGGCAGCAACTAATCAGAGAGGAGCAAATCTATTGCCAACTCAATAAATACTTTATTATAAACACTTGTTAGGCACTTTATTTCAACTTTTCAAATATTTTCTTCATTTTTATTAAAAATAAATGCCTTTCCGATCTGATTTGTGACTGAGAGAGAAGAGCGAGTTCAGCAAAAGGCGGATTCGAACCCGCGTCGATCGCATCAAAAGATATTCAAATGCCAAACGCCCTACAGCCTACGCTACTACAGACGTCAAAAACGTCTGTTTTTTTTATTATTTAACTGATATCATTCAATGGCTTCATTACTGCATACACACATTACTTCGGACAGTTGTTGGTATTTTAAGCATTATATGAGGTAAATTCCCTGTTTTGGGTTGACGCATGACAACTTACTAGCGTAAAAAGATAAAAGTTCACACTCCTTTTCTCCGCTCCACTGCCGCTGAGAGGCCGCCATCTTGTTTGAATTTTTTCTGAAATCTCCGAACCGGTCACGTGATCGGCTGCTAACATTCTGATTGGAGGATCTCAAAAAATTGCCCACGACCGATCTAACGTATCCAGATATATATTTGTTGCTCATTCTCAGTGGGAAAGTGCCCAAGCAACGTTGCTCGGCAACATTGCCCAGCAACATTGCTCAAAAAGTTGCCCCCTGTATCATCACCTTTACATTCTTGCTGTACAGCGACATCAACAAACAGAAACAAAATGGATGAGAAATTAATATTGCTGGTCTCCGAACATACATAGCAAGTAATTCCACATTGTGTCAACATTTTTTGTCTGAAACAAATTACCTGCAAAATCAGTTATAAGTAACAGTGCCGCGGATATTCCGTATCATAGCAACAAAGCGTCTCAACTGAAAAAACCGCTGCGCAGCTGAAGCGCTCACAGATAGGCGTTTTAAGCAGAGCGCTTAGCGTTTTCAGCTGGCTAAAAACGCTTTGGTGGACACACGGCCTCACTGCTGCTCACGCGGCGCTCCTGCTGCCTGTGTGAATGCATCCATTGATTAACATGCACGCCGAAAAAAATATGCGCTGCTCACGCGCTGCTTATGCTTGCAGTGTGAAACAGGCGTAAGTGTCAGGGTATGGGAAAACCCATTAACTGTTAAAAGGACTATTTTGCGTTGCTAAGGGTGTTGTGTAGTGTTACACAGAACTGTTGGGTGAAGCGGTCATAGGCATATTTTATCGTGAATAAAACACAGCTATTGACCAATCAGAATCAAAAACTGGAAGTGCCCTCCATAAGTTTTGGAACAGTAAAGACAAAATTGCTCTGTTAGCTGTGGTCAATAATAAAAGGTGATATTCTGTACTTCTGCCTCATATTAATCTTTTAATCATATTTATAGATGTCTTGACACTAACAGAGCAATTTTGTCTTTACTGTTCCAATACTAATGGAGGGCACTGTGTGTATGTATGTGTGTGTGTGTGTGTGTATATATATATAATATATATATATGAAGAGTTAATTTGCAAAAACGGCAAATGTCAAGGCATCGCGAGTTCACGTTTTACAGCAGAAACCGACAAGTTCGTTTTTTTACAGTCTATGACAGAAACCGATAAGTTCGTTTTAGCGAATCAGCGTGCAGTATTCAGGTCAGGTGACAAGGCT
Organism: Anabarilius grahami; assembly: GCA_003731715.1. NCBI lineage: Eukaryota > Metazoa > Chordata > Actinopteri > Cypriniformes > Xenocyprididae > Anabarilius > Anabarilius grahami. The sequence goes on from RJVU01079141.1 coordinate 510,774, forward strand.
TCTAGTCTCTTCAAAAAGACGCGCTAGGTGAGCGGAGTTTCGTCAAAGCAGACTAAAAGTAATCAAGGATTTATAATTTCGACTTAT
>RJVU01079141.1:510928-544746 GCA_003731715.1 Anabarilius grahami
ATATATATAAATATGTATACAAAAAAAATACTTTCAACTTTAATTTTGTAAGTTACCTGTATTTTTTGGAGTTATGCACAAATAGGTAAGTATTATAATGTACTGTGCCTGTTGTTATAATTATATATATGATGATACAACATATTATAAGGTTGTTTATTATGCATGTATTGTACCTGTTGTTATAATTATATATGATGATGATGATACAACATATTATAAGGTTGTTTATTATACATGTATTATAACGCATTAAGAATACCCTTATAATGCATTATAAATACAGGCTTCATAGAAAGTGTTACTATTAATTTATAGAGTAAAGACTATGCTTTGTTTTGTTTTTGTTTGTTGGTTTTGGTTTTTTTTTTGGTTTTTTTTACATTTGATTATTTAAATTTTTAATGATACTGTTAAATAGACCTACTGTAGCCTACCTGGAAATTTTAAAGCACTGTTTATTAGTGCATAGGCACCTATTGTAATCATTGGTGTTCTTTTTATTATTAGGGGCCAAGAACCGAAGGTGCGTAGGCACCTATTGAAATCGTTAGTGTTCTTATTATTATTATTATTCTGCTCTGGAAGTCTATGGCAGCCCATAGAACCGCTTGTGGGAAAGTTATGAAATTTGGCACACTGATATAGGATAGTCTGAAATGTAATCATAGCAAATTTGGAGTCTCTAACTAAATCTCTCTAGCGCCACCAACTGTCCAAATTTGCACTTACATTTGTTCTAATAACTTTTGAACCATAATGGCTAAAGACAAATTTCTTATCTCCTCTAATTCCTTGGCTCATGCCGATTCGATTGCACCCTATGACTTAATTTTGCATTGTGATAATATGTCTGTCATGTTGAATTTTGCGAAAAACCTACTTTTTCTAACTCGTCCTAGGTGCTTTGTTTGATTTTCATGAAAATCAAATCAGATCATTTTCAATCCATGCTGGCAAATAGTTATTAAAAGCTTTTTCATGGTGTGTTCACACCGGACGCGACTTGCACGAATAAATCGCGCTATTCGCGCGTAGTTGGACGCTTGAACATTTTGAGTTTACTCGCTTCATTCGCTCATGACATTCGCTTCATTCGCGCGTGAAAATCACTTCACAACAGACGCAAATTCGCATCATGAGAGGGGCTCTCCCGCTCCTTTATGTGTCCCAGACTCTCCCACTGCTTTTTGCACACTTCCTCTGAATAAACACAACTTGTCAGTGGGGAAATAATTGTAAATTACAGCGAATAAGCTCAATTGGTCGGCTTTAGTTGGCTTGTAGTCTTAATATGTACAGGTCCTTCTCAAAAAATTAGCATATTTCATCCGACCAATAAAAGAAAAGTGTTTTTAATACAAAAAAAGTCAACCTTCAAATAATTATGTTCAGTTATGCACTCAATACTTGGTCGGGAATCCTTTTGCAGAAATGACTGCTTCAATGCGGCGTGGCATGGAGGCAATCAGCCTGTGGCACTGCTGAGGTGTTATGGAGGCCCAGGATGCTTCGATAGCGGCCTTAAGCTCATCCAGAGTGTTGGGTCTTGCGTCTCTCAACTTTCTCTTCACAATATCCCACAGATTCTCTATGGGGTTCAGGTCAGGAGAGTTGGCAGGCCAATTGAGCACAGTAATACCATGGTCAGTAAACCATTTACCAGTGGTTTTGGCACTGTGAGCAGGTGGCAGGTCGTGCTGAAAAACGAAATCTTCATCTCCATAAAGCTTTTCAGCAGATGGAAGCATGAAGTGCTCCAAAATCTCCTGATAGCTAGCTGCATTGACCCTGCCCTTGATAAAACACAGTGGACCAACACCAGCAGCTGACATGGCACCCCAGACCATCACTGACTGTGGGAACTTGACACTGGACTTCAGGCATTTTGGCATTTCCTTCTCCCCAGTCTTCCTCCAGACTCTGGCACCTTGATTTCCGAATGACTTTGGACCACTGAGCAACAGTCCAGTGCTGCTTCTCTGTAGCCCAGGTCAGGCGCTTCTGCCGCTGTTTCTGGTTCAAAAGTGGCTTGACCTGGGGAATGCGGCACCTGTAGCCCATTTCCTGCACACGCCTGTGCACGGTGGCTCTGGATGTTTCTACTCCAGACTCAGTCCACTGCTTCCGCAGGTCCCCCAAGGTCTGGAATCGGTCCTTCTCCACAATCTTCCTCAGGGTCCGGTCACCTCTTCTCGTTGTGCAGCGTTTTTTGCCACACTTTTTCCTTCCCACAGACTTCCCACTGAGGTGCCTTGATACAGCACTCTGGGAACAGCCTATTCGTTCAGAAATTTCTTTCTGTGTCTTACCCTCTCGCTTGAGGGTGTCAATGATGGCCTTCTGGACAGCAGTCAGGTCGGCAGTCTTACCCATGATTGCGGTTTTGAGTAATGAACCAGGCTGGGAGTTTTTAAAAGCCTCAGGAATCTTTTGCAGGTGTTTAGAGTTAATTAGTTGATTCAGATGATTAGGTTAATAGCTCGTTTAGAGAACCTTTTCATGATATGCTAATTTTTTGAGATAGGAATTTTGGGTTTTCATGAGCTGTATGCCAAAATCATCAGTATTAAAACAATAAAAGACCTGAAATATTTCAGTTGGTGTGCAATGAATCTAAAATATATGAAAGTTTAATTTTTATCATTACATTATGGAAAATAATTAACTTTATCACAATATGCAAATTTTTTGAGAAGGACCTGTATATATAGCTCAAATTGAGTAAAGACCGTTTTTTACAACTTATCAGATTGTCCGACCTCCTCACTCACTTTCTTTCAAACACGATCCTTTTTATTTCTGTTTCTATAAATGTATGAAGATGTACAGCGATAATGATTTTGTCCTCCATTGTTGTTTCGAATTTCTGCCTCAGCTCGCTACGTCACGTCACTACTAGAGCAAGCTCATTCATTCGCGCGAATCGTGACGCAGGATGTCAATTCGCGTCTTTGCATTGACTTAACATGTAAATCACTCGCGCTTACCGCTTCATTCGCGTCCGGTGTGAATGCACCGTAATAAACTAAACCAGTCTCGAATAACACGCAAATAAAATGAACGTAGAGCACCCCAAATTGGACTCAAGGCTGTATCTCCGCAACGCTTATCATATTCAGACCAAACTTGGTACATGTCATCCCAAGCATGACCAGAGACTACATGCTGAGTTTCGGTGCCACGCCACCCACTGGTCTGGAGATACGAAAAATAGCTATTTCTGCTGATAACTTCTGAACGGTTTGTCCAGAAATCATGAAAGTGGTCTCGTCAGATTTGGGGCATCATACTGAGTCGAATGATATTCAATTTTCCCATATCGGCCATTTTGAATTTTGTGCTATAATGTTTTTTTAAATTTGTTTTATTACAATCTTTTAAATAATAAACATAAAAGGGCAATAACATATTTTGCATTAAATAATCATCAAATTAAATGTTATGATAAATAAAAAGAAAAGAAAAGAAAAGAAAAGAAAAAGCAGCAAAATATTCACATGTATCTTGAAATTGTGATCATCAAAATCCAATAGCTTTTTTTTTTCTTTTAAATTTATACCTTCTAGTTTAAGACTAAGATCTAAGTTTGGCTTTTCATCTATATTATTTCGTAGCAAATGTATAAGTTCTGAGAGAATGGCATTGATTACCATTATAAACTCACTGACAGGTATATAAAATGAAAATTTTCTTAAAAATTCTGAATAAGTAGGTAAATGACCATTACAATTCAAAAGTTGTTAAACCAACAAAATATTTTTCTTAAGCCAATTAACTAAAAATAAAGATTTATTTTTGTGTATAATTTATTTATTATTCCAAATTAAGCATTTGTGTGGGGAGAAATTGTTTGTGTACAAGCATCCACGATAATTCCACAATTCCACAAGCATTCCACGGTTTATGGAAATTTGAAAGTTTTATGGGAAGCTTGTTAATATTAAAATTACAATTAAGAAGAAATTCAATACCACCCACTTTTGCAAAAATAATATCAGGGATATAATACCATAATTTATCTTTGGACCGAATATAGTTTTGTATTCATTTAATTTTAAATATAGTATTTGATATTTCAAAATCAAGTACATTAAGCCCACCTTGGTTAAGCGAATTACACAGTGTTTTATTATTATTATAATGATGTTTATTTTTCCAAATAAAATTATTTATATTTTTTATTTATCTCATTAATGATACGTTTTGGAACATCTATGGCCATTGCAATATAAACTAGTCTAGATAACCCTTCAGAAACTCTCCCATTTAAAGATAAGTCCCTCATTAGCCAAATGTTGAATTTCTTTAGAATTTTATTAATTAATGGGGTATCATTAAGATTTACTCTTTCTTTTTGGTCATTGCATATCTTAATTCCTAAATAAGAAAAATGGTCTTTAAGTGGAATGCCACATAATTCTGACGTGTTACTGGGTCTTTCTTTTAAAGCAAATAATTCACATTTTTTTATATTTATAGACAACCCTGATACTAAATAGAACTCATTAAGACACTCGAGACAATTTTAATTATTTTATGTCTTTTAGAAAAATTGCTGTATCATCTGCTAATTGGGAACATTTATTTACATTATTGGCCAACTGAATACTTTGAAACGGATTAATTTTAATATGAAGAAACATTACTTGCATGACCAATAGAAACAACAGAGGAGATAATGGGTCTCCTTGTTTGACACCTCTACCTATATTGAATGTACGAGTGGTCCCCAAAGGTAGTTTAATAGAGCTATTGCAATTATTGTATAACGTACAAACTGCACGGATAAAGTTGTTGCCAAAACCAAAGAAATCAAGAACATCAAATAGAAAGCTGTGGTTTACAGTATCGAATGCTTTATAATAGTCTAAAGAGAATGTAACTATCATCATTTAAAAGAAAATTGTAATCAATCAAATGTAGTATTAATTAGGGATATGTAACAGCGATCGAGTACTCGAGTACTCGACCGTGACAGCGACGATCGATCATGTAAACGATGATCGAAATGTTTTTTGTTTGTGTTTTTCTTCTTCTCCTGATTGGTTATAGCAGCACTTTGGGCGGCGCCCTGAGATCTGATTGTTTAGCTTGCCACAGCATGCGTCAAAAGACGTGACAGAGAGTGTCTGGCTTCATTTTGACAAGATAGATGAAAATACAGTTAAATGCAAGCTGTGCAGTGCCAAACTTTTATCTTGTGCCCAAAATATCCTTTAAATTATATTCATAGTTAATTTAACAATAATCATCAGCATATGCGCCGAGCCCCCGAGCACCCACGGAAAATCACAAGATATTCTCATTTCAGCTTTCTTTTTGTTTTTATAGTCCATTTGAGGCACTTTCTATTTTGTTAATGTCGAGAGCGCATTTGTAACGCACACGAGAGCGCATCCATGTAAGTGAGTTATTTGATTACTTTTAGGCTAGATGTTTCTTTAAAAAAATACTGATGTTATAATAAGAGAGAGAGAGAGAGAGAGAAATAAAGCTTCTATTAACTTACAGGGTTAGTTCAGTTGATTACTATAATTGTGTTTTATGTATGTCTGTGTGTGGAGATGTATGAAATATTCTAGGCTTGGTTAAGAGAGAGGTCAGTGCTAAGATTTCAAGCGTTTGAGTAATCACAAATCAGTATGTATAAAGCATCTTGACTGTGGTTGAAATCGAATGAGGCAGAAGTTAAAAAGAAGTGTCTGTGTATGACATGTCTTCTCTCACAGAGTTTTCTCTTTTTTCCCCTCTAAGGTTCTGTATGCAGAAGAGTGCAAAGCTGGTGCCAGGAGTGACCTTGGACTTGATTGAGAAGTAAGTATTTATATTTCATTTGGCTGTCTGCCTTTTCTAGTCTTTTTCGTCTCTCTTGTTTTTTTTTTGTATTTTCTCTTCTCCATTATCTTTTGTTCTCTGGAAATGGCAGAGACACCTGAAAAAGCCATGAAAATTTAGAAATTTCTATAGTGAATATGCATTTTTCTACTTCCACTTAAATCAAAAATGAATCACTAGAAATTGGTCTTTGGGGTGCAATAACAATGATTCGTATCCAGTAATCATGCATAGCTGATAAAAGCCATGATAATCTTAGATCAAAACCTGTGGAAACCCTGTAATTAGTATGGTTTTAATTATACATTTTTATTTAATTCAGCATTTCTGTTGTTATATTACAAATTCCATGTAGTTCCATCATGCGTCCCAGGCTGCACTGAAACAACTCAACTTATGCTTGTTTTAATCCTAATATGTTTGGTTTCATCTACTTGTTGGTTCTTCGTATGTATTCTATGATTCTGTTTTCTAGCTGCAACAACTTTACAGTGAATAAACAAACTAATGAGCTCTGTTGAAACTATTTAGAAATTGTATTTAGATTCATTTATTAAAGACTAAAGAAAACTAAATTGTTCTAAACAGAACTTTTTCATTGATCTGAAGTTGGCCTTTGCAACCTTTAAGTTCATTTTTAGAACTTTTTCCTGTATAAGAGCTCTGGGACCCCTGAGGCATGATGGGATTGGATGGAGGAAGAGAGGCAGTTCTTTGAGCATTCTGCAGATGAAAAGCACTTGATGAGATCATGACAGCTCTAACCCCTCTGCTTCCTCTTTCTCCATTTCGTCTGTAAACTCAGATAAGCTTGCAATCTCTTTCAGAGATCACCAACTTTTCCCACAACAACCAGAGTTAAGACAATGAAAAGTACAAATGAAAATAAATAAATAAAATCCCCATTTATGTCAAGTGCCTGTTTGAGGACAAGTCTGACCTCATGTGCATGACGTTGTCCTACAACAGACTTCCTCTCACACAGGACCAGGGTTTTTTTGATCCACACTTTCTTTCCATTGGGTCTAATGCTAGTTATTTCCCTAAGATTGCATTGTAACAGCACTCCCCACAGTCTGGTGTTCTGTTTGCTGTGGGTTTTATAATGGCAGCTTTATATTATCCTGCCATTTATCTGTATGCAAAGTGTCTTCAAAACCTAAAAAGTTTTTACAGAATAGTATATGCATCCTTGTTAAGAACGCTCGTGTAATTATTATGTAATAATCATAACTTTTCTATTAGTGTCTTTGCTGCTTGGTCATATCTTAGTCCGCTTCCCTCTACGTTCTTCCCAGGAGACTTTGCAGTTAGCACAAGAAAGGACTTTGTTGTAAATAATAGAGACAAAGAATGAAACTCATCACAGCTATGCCATCACAGTGGTGCAGCTTTGGGGTCTCAAATGAAATTTGCAATTTCTGACACTCAAAATCACCCCACATAAACATGCACAACCACACAGTTATCTGAGGACAGATTTAATGCAATTCACGTTTAATTGTATAGTGCTTTTCACAAAACATATTGTTTCAAAGACAACACTTCTGTAAAGGAGTGCAGTTCCATTTTCTGAAAGACTGACTTTTGTGTCCTTACAGAAAGTGTACAGTAGAGTATGAGCGTTAACAACATTAACAGAGCCTTCTCTTTTAATCATTGAGCTGCAAGCAGCAGGGTGACAATAGGCAAAGCACTTTCAGTTGACAAATGCCCACATGCATCTGATTCTGACTCTTTTCTACATAATTGATAGCTGTTTTGATGTTTTTTTAACCCTTTAAGACCGGATGGAGCACCGGCGCTCCCATTTGCGTGTCTCTCTTTAAGAGCCAATAAAAATTGAATCAATATAGGTAGCACAAAAATTCTTTTTGCATACAAAACCAAAGACTTTAAACTTTCATATCAAGCCTCCAACATGCTTCTGTTGCGTTGTTTTCACCCTCTAATGAGTCTGAGTAATATGTGTTTACAACAAAAATAGCACAGCTGCTAACTGAATACAAATATGTAGATTTCACGTGCTCATAACTTCTTGAAAAATGCACAGATCATAAAAAATGGCACATCAATATTTAAAGCAGATTCTCAAGATTAAAATGAATCCAAAATCAACATAATATATTGCGTTGATCACAAGATATTACTCACGGAATGATTTAACATACTTGGCTAAAAACATGTCTCTCATCTTTCAGGGATGATGTGTGTATCCAATGTTCCCGGACCCATCCATGTTCGATTTCCAATATGGAATAACACAAAATAGATATCATTTTAAAGCTTAGAATCTCATCTTTTTAATGCATCTAACCATTTTGAAAAACTCCTAACAAGTGCTGAGAAGTGCCTTTAAACCGGAATTTACCGCCCATTGGCGCCACCTGGCTGCGGAAAAAATGAATAACAATTTATTCAACTATACGCTATCACCACGAATTTTAAACCAGATGCAGCTCACATGTAGGAGAGCATCACCTAAAAATAATTTTTATCCGATCTTATTGCATTCCTGAGTTATTCCATGTCAAATAAAAAAAAATTAAAAATGATTTAAAAAAATTATATATATTTTTTGTCTTTTATCAGCTGTTTCTCAGCAAGAAAATGTCCTAATGTAATTTATAATTTCTTAAAATTTAAAAAGTGTTCTATCAAATGATACCTACCTTTTGACTCTCCTTGCTACAGTTTTTGAGTTATGAGTCTTTACTTTAGTGTGTGTCGCTCAGAAAAAAAAACTCTAAAAAAGCCTTCAGGTCTTAAAGGGTTAAAGATCAACTAACTTTTAACTATGTGAATGTCTGAGTTGAGCATTATTTATTTTTATGCGTTACATTTCACTGTGGATTCTTTGGTAAATCAGTTGCAATTTTGGAGCAGGCTTTGCAAACAGATGTTTACAATATGGACTCGACAGTAATGCAACAACATGTAAGTAACCGCGTTAATTCTAATGCCTGATCTGTGACCAGTGATTTCTGATTTGTAAGGATTCATGTACAGTCAGATGCTCTTGTCTTGTCAGTACATCAAACCAGTGATGACTTAACAGTCAACTTCACGTTATTTCTCTTAGTAGGATGAAATCTGTTATTCAAACTGTGATTAAATTATAAATAAAAAGCAATCAAAGAACGCTCCCTTTGGAGCTGTCAATCAAACAGCGCGCGCTGGAGCTGTTAATCAAACCGCGTGAGTTTATCCGTGACTGAGTTCTGGACTCGTGCCAAAGCGCCAAAACACCCGTAATAATCAACGAAGCTCTCAATTACAGTGTGTTTGCACTGTTAGTTATGAAAGCATTTGTTAGTGTGATTAGTGTGTGTGAAATCGAGTTGCAATGATGAGACATGTCTGTGATCAGCTACAATGCACATCACCCCAACATTTCATGCCACGATCTTAATATAATGCCATAGAATTAAATATAATCAACACATTACACGATTAGTTAACCTTGAGAGCTGTAATAGTAAAAAAAACTATTTGAGAAAGTTAAACATGTAATACTTAGCTATTTCATAATCAAAGATGTTAGCCAATCACAGCAGTGATTTACACTGAAGTCTCACAGCAGACGCCCCTTCAAACAGAGCGTTCAAATCAGAGGACTAAAAATCATACTAACAGTATGTGCACCACAGGAAACATTCTAAAACGATAAAACAATGCAGTTTATGACCCCTTTAATATTAATCAAACAACAAAAGACAAAGGGAAAATCACTGCTCCTGACTGATTCCCTTGTGTAACTTTAATTGATTAATCTGTATTAAATTTTTACAATGAAGATTATCCAATGTTATTTTAAATTTGATTACTTTATTTCAGTTTCTTACAAGGGGTATGTTTCCCAAAAGCATCATTAACCAACTATGGTTGCAAGTTCCATTGAACTCTATTGGTAATGACGGAACTTGCGACCATAGTTGGCTTTGGGAAACACACCCTTGAATAGTACTGCTAGACCTACCTGAAAAAACAAAGTAGTCTATTTCCTTTGTAATTTGTTTATTTGTTCTTATTTTATTATTGTTTACTTGTCTTTTTAAATTCAGTTTACTGTTTGATATCAAGCTTCCCTGTGTTATGTGTAACCTATTGCAACAAAGTTAGGTAACACTTTATTTTAGGGTCTTTTAACTAGTTTCTTATTAGCATGCATATTACTAGGATATTGGCTGTTTATTATTAATTATTAAGCACATATTAATGCCTTATTCTGCATGACCTTATTCTACATTCTTAATCCTACCCAATACCTAAACTTAACAACTAACTTACTAACTAATAAGCAGTAAATTAGGAGTTTATTGAGGGAAAAGTCATAGTTAATAGTGAATACATGTTCCCTATACTAAAGTGTTACCCAAAATGAAAAACAAATACATAGAGTTAGCAAATATTTATGTGAGATAATTGTAATGGTAATTGATCGTTTATGTATGAATAAAAGCTTAAAAGCTGTCATTATATAAAGTGATCTCTTCAGAAGAAATTATTGATTGCCTAGACTTTCAATGGATGGACAGAAAATAATATAATATTAAAAATATCTAAATGACAGTATATGCAGTGTTTTTTCCCCATGGTATCAAAAATGGTATCGAATATCGATACATTTCATGGTATCGTATCAAAGTTAGAAATTCCAGTATTGTGACAACATTAATATCTTGTTCTGCTATAGCTCTCGAATAACATTTGCATTTCTGCATAATGCAGTTTGGGGCTTTGCGATCAGTTATGAGACATAATTGACTTCAAACTTGGCACAATATGTATTGATTACATGCAAGTGCACATGAGATCTCAAAAACAAACTGTTATTTAGTATTAAAGGGTTAGTTCATCCAAAAATGAAAATTCTGTCATTTATTACTTACCCTCATGCCGTTCCACACCCCTAAGACCTTCGTTAATCTTCGGAACACAAATTAAGATATTTTAGTTGATTTAATTTATTAATTAACACTGATTAATTTATGCTCCGAAGCTTCCTGAAGCAGTGTTTTGAAATCGGCCATCACTAAATAAGTCGTTATTTAGTTTTTTTGGTGCACCAAAAATATTCTCGTCGCTATATAATATTAATATTGAACTACTGTACTCACATGAACTGATTTAGATGTGTTTTTAGTACCTTTGTGGATCTTGAGAGAGGAAATGTCATTGCTCCCTATGTAATAAATATCTTAATTTGTGTTCCGAAGATTAACGAAGGTCTTATAGGTGTGGAACGGCATGAGGGTAAGTAATAAATGACAGAATTTTCATTTTTGGGTGAACTAACCCTTTAAGTATAACAAGTGTGATTATTTTACTTTGCATTTAATGCAAAGGTACTGAAGTCATAGCTGCTAAGCAATTACCAAGCTGTCTCGCTCTAAGAGATGTGTTCACGGTTGGGACTGAAACAAATGTCTCAGAGGTCGAAATTGGAAGTGAAACCCAGTATGTGTGCTGTTTTGAGTGGTACATGTATCATACTGTTGAAAAGAACCATGTCAAAGCAAGAAAGTTACAGCCTACCTAGATTCACACTGATACTAAATTATACCTTCAGCTAGCGAGAAGTTACTCTATAAATTGTGCTCCATAAAACATACGCTCCTGGAGACCAGGTATATTACTCATGATTGGAAACAAATGAAGAAAGTAAGTTTGCTGAATGGATAGAGTACAATTTGGCTGTGGGGCTGTCGTTAAGAGAAGTGTGTGTGCAGTGATAGATGGCATCTGGGAGCAGCAGTGTGTTAGTCAGTGGCACGTTAGAGGCGATGACATTTGCTTGAGGCTTCTGCCCAGCATGAGCTGCCTGACTCACCCACTCATCACGAGGACAGAGCCCACTGCTGCCAGTCGCACACACAACACTGATGCCTGTGACTCTCACTATCAGGTGTCACTTTTTCAGGAATCTGTAATAGACTTTGGTTGCACCCACATACATAAACTTTGTATACATTTCTGTCTATTGTGCACATATTTGTGATTGGTCACATAAGCAGGATACAAATAAATTGTCCTAAACCTGCTTTTTGCCATCAGCATCCTGCTGACATATTCAATATTACATTTAGATCTTTCATTTTACTGTATGTTTTTACAAAACAAATACAAATGGGAGTGTGATCTTTAGTTATTTAATTGTGAAATTATTAGAAATTATGTTGATGTACACTTATTCACTATCCACCTTATTTTTCAACCTGGAAGTAAGGTGATTTCTGTGAATGTGCTAGACTTCCGCTTTATAAGCTGCTATAGGGAAATAACGAGAAGAATATCAAAGTGCAGTAAACTGTAAAATTGTTTGCGCTACAAACCAGTGTTTATAATTAAGACAATACATTTAAATAATATGGTAAGAAATACCAGTTTGCAATATCAAGCAGCATAACGAGCTGTTTTGTACAGCTAAAAATAACTAGAAGCGAATGACACCGAAAGCCAGACACATTAAATTTACAAATAGCTGCGCCCGCTGTTACCTGAATATTGGTGACCTATATAAGAGAGAGAGAGAGAGAGAGAGAGAGAAAGCACACAAAAATGTATATATATAAAAATGTAAATATATGTAGGGCCATTCCGTGTCAACTCAACCAGAGGTCCTCGGCTCAAATTTTTTATTTTATTAATGTTATTTCTGTAGAAAGACAAGCATAAAGTGATGAAAGCCAAAGTTCAGTCCCAGATATTGGGACCCCAATGTGACTCCATGTCCAAATTGTTGAATTTGACCCATTTTCAATGGTCAAGAACCAATTGTAGGTAACTTTTTAAACAGCTGATAGTTATTGTGCTTAAAGAACAATGTCTGAAGAACAAATAACACTGAAGCTAGATGTATCTTGTTTTCCTCTATCAAATTTTTTTTATACAACAGACCTCTCTGAGTTCCAAAAAGAAAAAAAGTTGATGTTGACTTCTTTAATTCAAGAAGTGTTAAAGTTGTCTTAAGGGGCTCGCACACCGGACACGAAGCTCAACAATGCGTTCGAATTTTAAGACATGTCGCGGCGCTGCGCGGCGCCGAGCTTCGCGTCCGGTGTGCGAGCCCCTTTAATGTCATTTTAGATTCTTGTTCTTATGAAACTTCTTTTGGAATCTTCATTTTTAAGGCCCAAATGATTCAATCTCATAGATATAGGGATGTCAATGCGGTAATGTGTAGTTACGATACTGCGTATTTGTTAGCTTCAGAAGCTGTTAAAATGAACAAAATCCTATCTTCCAAATATCCCTACATCTGATTCAAATATAGCAAGTTAATGTGCTTCAACTTAACCATTTTCAGTGGATTTTGGTACTCAGAGAGTTATGTCTTATGCAATTCTTTTGATAGAGGGAAACTAGATACATTTCTGGTTTAAACATTATTTATTCTTGAGACAAAATTCAGCAATTTGAACATGGTGCTGCGTTGAGATCACCCTTATCTATGGGAATTTACCAATTACAGTTGATTGTGGAATATGTCTGATATGACTGATGCGACCATGGACTTGCATTCAGTCATGTCAGAATTACTTTAATTAGGAGATTACAAATCAGAACTATTTGCAAAAACTTGAGAATTGACAGTGTTTTTCAATCATGTGGCCCCTCAGCACTGCTTATTTTATGTGTCTTATCTGATAGACCAAATTAAGGTCATAAATGACTCCATAAAATCATCCAAAATCTGAAACATTATTCATACTATTCATTACTAATACTAACTGTAAAGGCTTATCTTTCTCTCTAAAAGCTTCTTTCTCACATCCACATATATTACATCATCTTTATATTGTGGATACATCACATCTGTGTAAAACAGAGAAATGCAGCAGGTGGGTGTACCCCATCAGTTTTTTTGCCATGGTTAACTGTTCTTCTCCATGGTATATTACCTCAGCTCTGCTGCTGAGATGAAAACCAAGATCACCTTCACCCCTTAAGGTGAGAATTGAAATCTTTGAGCAATGACTTTTGTCCTCCTAGAATATCCGTTTTCTTATTGTCACAGACTGAAAGCAGGAAATTGTTTTTTGATTCATTATCTCTCTCTCTCTCTCTCTCTCTCTCTCTCTCTCTCTCTCATACCAATTTCTTTAATAAGCTTTTTACTTTTAAAATGTAATTGTATATGTAAGTAAAAACTTTAACTGTTACGTGATTTTTATATAATGAATTATAATATAATGCGCTCAGACAGCGCTTGAATACCGAGTTTAATTCTCGTTCACATCGTTTTGCGCTTGAACTGACACAACAATATTTGAAAAATTAAATGCATGTGTAACAGTATATAGAGACAGCAGCTTAATAAATCTGCTTTTTTTTTTTTTAATCAAACAACAAATAAATCACTCGTCTTGACTGAATTACTTTTTTCTAACTTTAATAAAGATTCATCTATATTTAATTTATTCAGTGAAGACTATGTAGTGTTATTTTACATTTGATTAGTTTTTTTAAATTCTGTACCTGAAAAATCCTTAGCCCTGCTGAAGCAGTTCTAAATATGTGCTATGCTATTAAATGAAAGATAAAATAGAGCAATAGAATGAACAGTGCAAGTAACAGAAGCTTGTACAATACATTTTAACAGGCATAATTAAGCATGAAAGTAACTGAAGGAAATATATATTGGCTAAACAAATTAAACCAACAAATATGAATTATATTCTTTTGGTTTCTCTACCTAATATATTTAAAAATTACAAATGCGATGAATATACAGGTATTGGTATCGGCATGTACCAAAAATGAGAGTATCGGTATCGGCCTAGTACTGGAAAAAGTGGTATCGATGCATCCCTAGTAAAATTAAAAGAAATATCTGATCATTCACCAAACCGGGGCTGCTATTTACATCTCATATCGTCTGTAAACTCTTACATTACCATGGCAATGACTTACGTATTGATATTACTTTCCAGAAAAGCTCTGTTATCAGCCCCACAGTGGAAAATGAAACCGTATCCATACTAGCTGGGCTGGATCGGCACGGAATGAAACAGTTAAGCAAAGAGAACGGTTTGGCCCGATGGTGGAAATGCAGCAGTCTCCACTAAAGGGTGTTGAGACAGTAGCGGGCTATATGATACAGTCTACCTAATGAAGAGACATTAGACTCGATTAATATCATTATTTTCTCCAGAAATGTAGGTAAGAATGTATTTTGACAATATATAATGTATTTTGTAAACACAAACTATACTACTTTATTTATGAAATAAAGCAGGCGTTTCTTGCAGAGTTTAGCAGCAGGAGTTTAGCAGCAGGAGTTTAGCAGCATGAGTTTAGCAGCATGACGTCCAATGTAAAATGGTCCTGTATGGTCCTGTTTGCACCTGGTATTTAGATGCTTTTTTATCAGTTCGATCACAGGTGGATAATGCTGAATACAGGTGTAAACTGGATCTAATAAGTTTTGCATTTGTCCACTTTCGACCACATCCAGAGGTAGTAGAAACCCCATTCAACCAGATTGCTTTCGTAGTTTTCATAGTCTACTTGTGATCCAAACGACCACAACACATCTTAATACTAGGTGTAAAATGGGAGTAGTATTTGTGTGTTTAGATTGTGTTCAACAGATAGCATAGCAGTTAGGATTTTTTTTTTTTTTTTTAAATCTTCAAGTTTGTCTCAAGGTGCTAAAGTTTGTGACCAATCTGTTACTAATCATGACAGTAGTCACAGAATGCACTTTCTGTCTTCATTTAAAAGGTCATTATTTTGCCATTGTTCTGTTGCTTTACTGCTTTTCTCTCTGTCTCTCTCTCTCTGTCTCTCTCTCTCTCTCTCTCTCTCTCTCTCTCTCTCTCTCTCTCTCTCTCTCTCTCTCTCTCTCAAAATTTTCAGCTCTGATTTGGAGATGTTGGGGTCTGATATGTTATTTCAGTATTACTCCTTTATTATTCAGTATTACTCCAACTGTGTTTGTGTCCAGTAGCGATTTTGAAAGAAATGTTGTGATTTAAGATGTTATCTTGTCTCCAGTAGGCAGTAATTGGGTTGTTGATTTAGCTGTGTTCTTTTTTTTTTTTTATTACATGTGTTTCTTTCTCTCTCTGCCTTCTCCTTGTTCTCCATCACTCATGAATTAATTTATCTCTTATGAAAACAGTTTTGCTGTTTGAGATGTCTGGTCACAGCACGCACACACATTCTTATTCTAAACCAGGACAGGAGGGATGTCCCATCAGTAATTACAGTAGAAAGGATATCATGGTTGCTTAGCAACAGCATTTTTGGAAGTCCTGTGCAGCTCTCTTACTATGCACCATCATACCTCAGTCCACCTTTACTGTAGGGATTCATAGCAAAAATAGTTTTTTTTTAATATTGATTATTGGCATATCGAGAACATGATACAGTCTGTGTCAAGGCAAGTCATATTTATTTATATAGTGCTTAATACAATACAGATTGTTTCAAAGTAGATTAACAGCAATAAACAGGTAATTAACAGTGGTAATGTTGCAAAAATAATAAATTATGAAACAAATTCAGTTTCAGCTGTAAACCAGTTTTACAGAAGATAGTGTCATTATTTAGCTCAATTTACTTCAATAACAGTGTCAGCTATGAAAATGTACTTAATTCAACTATAAAGCAGCTCTACAGAGGACAAATGGTGTCATTATTCAGCACAATTCTGTTCCGTGCTTATTTGGTTAAGTTCAGTGCAAGTTTACTGTGCTTAATATTTTTTACTTTCTCTCTAATGAGAACCAAAAAGTTTGAAACTTACAGCACTTCACATCCAATCACATCTCAGTTTATTTTGATATTCTGATATGATTTTTGGGCTTCATGTATGTTCTCATTCATTTCTCTCAGGATCCCAGGCAGACTGAATGACAGAAGGACACCATTAGGAGAGCTGAACTGGATTTTCACAGCTATTACTGACACAATTGCATGGAACGTCCTGCCAAGAGGTTTGTTCTGACAAAAATCCAGCTATTTGACAATCTCTGAAGTTTTAGTTTCATGTCAATCAACAGCACAGATATTTCAGGGCTCCCACAAGGGTGACAAATTCATTTTGGTCATTCAACATCTGTTAAATGACTTTGGCTCAGTCAGAACCCAGATTTGCCAGCTCACTTTTCTTGTTCCACAAAATAACAGAAACTGTCTGAGATGTTGCCTATGCTCATAACATGGTAAAGTGGCGTAACTATGAACATAGTGTGCAGGCACTTACAAGTATGCAGATGATTCTGGTTAAAGCCCAGCCGAGTTTGGCTTTTAAGTCATTTTCCGGTCCCACTACCCTTACTAATATCTTTTTACATCTACATCTTCAAAAGATTGAGTGTTAAGACGTGTCTAAATTGCTGTCCTCTAGGACAGCGTTTCCCAACCGGGGTACCTAAACTTAACTACCTTACTAACTATTAATAAGCTGTAAATTAGGAATTTGCTGAGGGAAAAGTCATAATTAATAGTAGGGCTGGACGATTAATTGAAAAGTATTCGAAACCGAAATTCAGAACCTCTAACCGACGTAATTTTCTCATGTAGGTTATTTCATTTTTTTATTCCTGTTAATGCTTCCCCATTAAAAACATACTACCGCGTGTGTAGTCACTCGACTCCGCCCCGTCCAGTCAAAGGCATGGGAGCAACACGGAGGTGAACGGCGAGTCAACACACAGACGGCGCGCGAGCGGTGAGCCAACACACAGACGGCGCGCGAGCGGTGAGCCTTGTGTCTTCACCAAACTTTTTCAGTGTTAAGGTTTGGACATTCAAGCGATTAGACGATCGGATGTGTATTATTATATCGAGCTACCGTGCTCCCGCAGCTGCGTTGTGGCACGAACACTCATACAAACAGTAGCTGCACGAAACGTGAAGATCGCGCACACAGAGAGGACCGCAGAAACTAGTTGTCAGCGCTGTCCTGTGATTTATGTCCTTAGAAATTCAAAAGTTATTATAGCATATATTTTTCTACTTTTGAAGTAACTATTTACAACCTACAGCTTCTCAATTAATAGAGAGACAGTATGATTAGTTCAGAAATGCAATTGCTCTCATTAATTTATTTTTATCTGATTTACAATGAGCAGAAATCTGTAAGAAATATTACGAACCATAGATAAAATAACTGCTGAAAGTGAGCTATGTCAGAGCACTCTTTCTTAGGAAAAAATATCCCACCTTTAATAGTCAAGCATATTTACAGTATAAACCTTGTAAGTGAACTATGAGGGCAAAAAAAAAAAAAAACAGAGACAAAAACAAAATAATCGTTCATTAATCGTAATCAAGGTAAAATATTCAATTAAGGTTTTGATTTTAGGTCATAATCGTCCAGCCCTAATTAATGTGTTTCCCATACTAAAGTGTTACAGATGAGCTCACAAAAATAGTTACCTGACAACCACTAAATGTTTTATAACTACTTGAGATACAGTAGGAATATGTGTTAATAAAGCATTTATTAGCACACTGTATAAATGTACATATAAATAGCTTATTGATCATTTACTTACACTTTCTAAATGATCTTGTGAACCACTGACAACAAGAATTGGTTTGTAAATAATGTAATAATTTAGAAATAGTAAATTGATCATTAAAGGTGCGGTAAGAGAATTTTGAAAAACACTGTTTGGAACTTAGTCAGGCCGACACCAGCAACAAATGTATAACCAATCAGGATTAGGGGGCATAGCTATAACAGTCGAGGAGACAGAACAAGTAAGAGGGAGATTTTAAAAAAATAAAATAAAAACTGCAGACCGAAAGAGAGATGATGAGACACAATACAAAAGAGCTCAAAAGAATATCACTGGAATGAAAGGCTATGACTGGGAAAGCGCTTTAGGACCCGCGTTAATTTTAGAAAAGAAAAGCGGGAAGGCCTGAAAACAGACGTGGAGGAAGCTTTGATTCCGCCTCACATGTGAGTAACACTGGGTTTGTGTGTCATGATTGTCTGGAGCTGCTGTGCTGTTGGCAACTTACAAGGAACTGTTGTTTGTATTTACTCTTGTGTACTGTAAGTTCCTTTTTTTTTTTTTTTTTTTTTTTTTTTTTTTTTTTTTTTTTTTTTGCTTTTTTGCTTCCTTGTCGTTCGTTAATTATCTGCATTTTATTTTTCGTGAAGCATTTTGTTTTTCGTGAAGCATTTTGTTGCCCATCAGCTGTGATAAACAGACATCCACTTTTGCATTGCATGTGTAACAGTGGCCAGATAGTGAGAGTTGTGCAGGTAAACCACTGCACACTGACGACCGTGAGAGAATGCAGTGTTTAGCATCATTGCTAGTGCACTTACCTCGCATGCCAGCAGCGATCGGGCCGGCGTTCGAGACTGACTCGGAGCAGGGTGGTTAGGATTGGAGAGTGAGTTTTGGAGGTGGAGCAATGAAGAGAGGGGTGGGTTTGTTTGGGTTGATTTCAAATATCAACAATGTTCTACAGCGTTTTTCAAAATCTACTTATCCCACCTTTAATAAAGTATAAAAATAAAATTATTAAACGCATTATAGATATGCTTATAAATCAAGAATATAGCATTTACAGCTGTATTTATAAACTGATTACTAATGTCTGTTAATGTAGGGGCAATGCTTTATAAATGATAATTTACTTTACTAATGCTTGACTTATGATTCATAGCATGAGTTATTATAAATTGTTACCAGTTTTTCATTCATTGTCACTTTAATTAACCCAATTAGTATCGTTTAATTTGCTCATATGTAAAGAGTTGAGTTAATTATAGTGACAATAAATGAAGAATTCACTATTTGTATATAGCCTACTAACATATTACTCTGACATTTCTCTTTAAAAATTCTTGTTTTAGACTTCTAACTTTGTTTTGCTCTATCCTCTGCGCTTCCGCATTCGTCAATACATCATGCATCAGGTCAAAGTTCACTCTTCTGCCAGAATCGACTCCAGTGCCAGTGATTTTAGTTTACAAAGTTTATAAAGCCGTATTGATTACTTTTATGATGGATGGATGTGCTTTTTTTGGGCTAATAGTTTAATTATAAACTAATAGTTTAACAGTAATAAAGCACTTACAAAATCAAAGTTCACCAAAAAATGAAAATTATCCCATAATTTACTCACTCTTAAACCATCCTAGCTGTATATGACTTTCTTCTTTCAGTCAAACACAGTCGGAGTTATATTAAAAAATATTCTGTCTCTTCCAAGCTTTTATAATGGGAGTGAATAGTAACCAAGCTTTTGAAGCTCAAAGAAGTGCATCCATCCATTATTAAAGTAATCCATACGGCTCCAGGGGGTTCATAAAGGCCTTCGGAAGTGAAGCGATGCGTTTTGGTAAGAAAAATATCAATATTTATAACTTTTTTGACTATAATCACTAGCTTTCCGGTAACGATTGTCCACGCGTTCATGAGAGAGTAAATTTCCAGCGTATGACGTAGGAGTAGCGTAAGCTTAGGTGAGAGTAGACTCCTCTCGTGGTTCAAACAAATAGGGCTGGGCAAAAACCTCAAGCTCCTATGACATTTCTCTTTAAAAATTCTCTAATTTGTGACTGGTGTTTTGTTTTACTCTATCCTCTGCGCTTCAGCATTCGTCAATACATCATGCGTCAGGTCAAAGTTCACTCGACTCGCGTACGGAAGCCAGTGATTTTAGTTTACAAAGTTTATAAAGCCGTATTTATTACTTTCATGATGGATGTGTTTTTTTGGGCTAATAGTTTAACAGTAATAAAGCACTTACAAATCATTAACAAACTATTAGATTATAGTTAAATGATACATATACTTATAAAGTGTTACCCTTAATTTTATATTGTCAGCAAAGAAATTGTGATAATATCACTTATAGTATCACTTATATTCAATGTATTGCCCAGTCTTAGTTTAGACACCGTTTGGCAAGTTAATTTTCTAAATTTATATTTGCTTCTTAATACAAAATAAAAAAATAGTTCCAAAAGCCAAAGCAGGACCAGCCGTTGCATGTCCCAGAGCTACTCAGCAATAAACACAGAAAAGTGAAGTGAGATAAATGGTGAAGCATCCTGATGCTGTTTTACTAAATGTCATCATTTTTAACAGTGCTTGGCCAATCAGATTTCAGGACAAAAAAATGCTTTGCTGGCAGTTTGTACAGTGTTAAAGCTTAAGATATGTATCTAAATTCCCAAACACAAGCAGCACAGAACACCAGCTTTGAAGTTTTTATTCCTGTCTCTCTCCTGAGGAGGAACCAAGCATGATTCTGCGGGTATATCCTAACCTCTCAAAGTCTTTAATTAATTTTTGTGCATCAGAGAGAAATCTGCATAATGAAAATCCCCAGGGTTTTATCTGCCATGCACACACATCATAATTACTGGATCTCATAAAGACTGAACATTTCACACAACAGACTTTAGGATTTGAATCAAGTTACCTGCAATCACATATAATATTTTTTTTTTTTTTAAAGCATTAAAAAAAAAAAAAATCTTTCTCTCTTTCTCTACAGATCTCTTTCAGAAATTATTTCGTCAGGATCTTTTGGTGGCCAGTCTATTTCGTAATTTCCTATTGGCTGAGAGAATTATGAGGTCATATAACTGTACACCAGTCAGCAGCCCCAGGTTGCCACCTACATACATGCATGCTATGTGGTAAGTGTATGGACGTGAACACACATACATCATTATTGTTCCTAATATGTGCAACCTTTGTTCAGACAGGACAAAAATCTAATTGTTGTGGTGAGACTGACTTTGGTGAGTCTGAGCAATAAGAAAATGGAAATGCTATTGAGCCTGGATGTTCAGATCAGATTTCAGGTGTGATATGTATTACCACATGTAGAATAATGTCTACATTCACTCACTCTTTGTCTATTTCAGTCAAAGAATATGCATGAATGTGTAAAATACAATATTGCCTTTAGAGGCGTATAATTTTTCATATCACTCATTAGTTCAGCACCACAGCAAGATGTTGTGATGGACATGAGCACACACAAAATTGTCATGTTGTCAATACACAATAATAGGTACTCTCATATGTTGTAGAAGACAGACTCTTGGCATTGTTAAGTCATTTAAATGGCAACTTATGTATTTTTATTGGACATTTACTACACTGTCTAAGCAAGTCTGTGCTTGCAAAAATAAAATAATTTTCACTTGCAAAATAACTGTGAAGAGAAACCCTGTTCTAAAAATCAGAATTGGGTGCAGAGTGAACAAATCGCTATAGTTTGTAATTTACAGTTTAAAATGCATGGATAAGTATTCCGGGTAAAATGTTGTACCACAGTGGTTTAAGGAATTACTCAGCATCATTACTCAAGCCGATATTACAATAAAAAGTACCACACTTCCTCAGTATTTAGATATCGGTACAGATCCAAATGATTTGTTTTGTTTCAAAATGTCATACCTGTGCTTTAGGATTTACAGGGTGAATGTAGCCGAATGGATCTGATTCTGTCTGTTGTGTCATTAATATTAATCAAACCACAGAGAAAAACACAATCATATTAATTGATTTATTTGTTCTTTATTATGGACTATATTTATCTTCTTCAAGGCCTTATGCCATTGTTTTAAAGTAAAATTTCAGTGACATATAAAGTAATGTTTCATACTTTAATATTTTTCTTGATATTTTAAATAATAAGTATCAAAATAAATAAATATTTAAATTATATTTTTAAAATAAAGTTGTGTGTTCAATAGTGCATTATTTTGCGCGAATCATGAAATTTCACTGGTAACGGTATTTACTACTGATTTTGGTATTGAGGCAACCATGACTTAATCTCAAGTCACAACCTCTCAGTAACAGTAATATTCTGTTTTATTATATTTCCAGGTGCCAGGTTATAAACAACATCCCATGGAGAAAAATAACTTTTTCTTTTCAGTCCCACTGTGAACTGCACTACTCATTTATTTACACTGGTATTTTACTCATAGCTCTCTCCCTCTGCATTTTACATGAACTATATTACGAATCTTCATTCCCCCTCTCTCCCCCTGTTTTCCATCATCAGTATCATGCTGTTGGCTAAACCTGTGTTGTGTAATCCTCAGCAGTGTATGATGGAATAGAAACAGTGCTTTGTTCTCCACAGCTAGTTGATGCTTGAATCTCATAACATGCCATTATCAAGAGAGAAATAGATTCCAGTTTCATAATGGAGCATCAGAGCTCTTTAGTTACACTGGGCAGAAAGTTCCTTGAGTCTTCTGCTCTTATGAAACAGGAGATGAGAAATGGAGAGAGGCGGAAAGAGATGGAACATTTGGTAAAGAAGGAAAGAGTTACGGGAACGATTTGAGAGGAAAGATTGTGCCTTCCGCTATTAAGAGGAGACATGATAAAGCAGGTCAGGGATTAAAGGAGTGAGAAACAATACAGGAAATGGACAGAGAGAATGTGTGATATTTGTGAAATAATCATCGCAGTGTATACCGAAGGGACAGTAACTGTCCCAATAAACAACCATTCATTCTCCAAACTGATCATTATTATTAGGGCTTTCAATTCAACATGTTAATTTAGTACAACTATTTGATTAATCAGCATATTGTGCAAGTAATTTAATGATTACATTAAACATAAATTAATTTAATTAAATTATAAATTAAACATAGAGTTTTTATGAATTTTATTACACAGTAAATAAGACGAATATCAATATTGTTATGTTGGTGAAAAATAAGTCCCAGGTTTGAATCGAGGTGATTTTACGTTTTGGTGAACAAATTAGTGAGAATGATTGTATCTGTATTGTGATTTTACTGATTTGATTAACTTGATCTGTACTGTACAGTGTTAACTTAGCATCCACCTGTCCATTCACACAACCCTGATCCACTACTGCAGCTGGCCTAACGATATTTGGACTTTCTTTCCATTAAGTCTTTGTATATTTACATTCCAATGAGAGAAATCCTGATGATTAGAGACTGGCAAGGCGTATTATAGTCATAGCTGTAGTTCTGGCTCTTCAATGGACAACACATTTGATGTGTTATGTAATGTCATGAATTAAATATAGCCAAAGTGTTGCGGGTTCTGTGATCAAAGCAATTCTCTCAGCCTATGTGGCAAAAGAAAATACTCAAAAAAACAAAACAAAAAAAAAAGCAATGTTAAACCTCAGTGTGTGATGGAGATCTGAAAGCACAGCACTGCTTCTGTATGTGAAGTGTCATGAGATGATTAGTTCTTATGTAATAACTTTACATGCAGCCTTTGACAAGTGCAGTGAAGTTTACATGCAGATACTATAAAGCAGTGCTTCTCAACTTTTGCTACAGTAAATGCAACTAAGCATATAGTTATGCAGAGTTATTATGCAGAGAATAGCGAGGTAAATAGGCTAATTCATTTTTTAAAAGGAAGTGAAAACTCTATCTTTTGACATCAAAAGCCATGTGTCCAATCAAAGTGTACAGTATTTTGGTGCAGATCCATCTGTCACTAGATGGCTAGCCAAATTAGGCAGATCTCAAAATGAATAATTATGTAACTTGCCCCCGTCCTCAAAAAACCATGAACAAATCTACACAAGGTAATATCAAATACAATTTTGGTGCTGTGTTGGGTTGCCACTTGACCAATGTAAAATGTGGGTCCTGTAGCAAAACTATTTGAGAACCAGATGTCTCTTTCATTTATAGGAAAAAAATTATGGTAACACTTTAGTATAGGGAACAAATATAAATTAAAGCTGCAAGCAGCGATGAAAGGGCCCTCGCACCCGGGCTCACCGCCACCCGTAGGCCTCAGGAAAACAGCGAGCAGCGGGAGACATGCATGTAAGCGAGTGANTATTGGGTAGGATTAAGAATGTAGAATAAGGTCATGCAGAATAAGGCATTAATATGTGCTTAATAAGTACTAATAAATAGCCAACATTCTAGTAATATGTATGCTAATAAGCAACTAGTTAAATTACCCTAAAATAAAGTGTTACCAAAATTATACTAATTTATTTTTTGTGTTTACAGTTATTTTTATTTTTATTTTTTTAAGAATGGTGATTGAATTTTCATTTTTGGGTGAACTAACACTTTAAGTGTATAAGTTAAATAACCTGTCTCAAAGATTTAAAAAATGGGTACATTTAGAGGCTCCTCTCTCCCTTAATAATGAGTGTGTTAAAAAATGTGCCAGTGCATCTTTTCATGTGATCAGAGCCTAGAATCTCAGCTTGAAACGTTCGTATGTACGTGTGGGATTGACTAGTGCGGCATCATTTTGTGTTTGTGTGTGTGTGCAGGCAAGCATGGGACCTTGCGGTGGACATCTGCCTCTCCCAGCTTCCCACCATCATTGAGGAGGGCACAGCCTTCAGGGTGAGCATGACTTATTCTGGCTCTGAGTGAACTTAGAGAGACAGAGAGAGGCTAATTCCTGATCTGTAATTCAGTGCCTCTTATATCAATTGTTCCTTTGCCTTGTATTGGCACTGCAGCCCTACTTATGATGAATCAGTTGTAGAATCTCTAATCGTACTCGAAAGTGAATTGTTTATTTGCCATCATTAGTCATTGAATTTACTTTTTTTCCCCTCTCTCTCTCTCTCCACCTATTCTTGTATTCTACACTGTTTTACTGAATATGAGGTGCAATACCTGCTTCAGAGCTACTGGAATATTCCTGTATAATCAGTATAATCCAATAAACTAAAACAGACTTTTCTTTTTTTCTCATAATACTGCCGATGCATTTAATATGGTTAATTTCTGTTCAAAAACACCAAAAAAAAAAAGACCTGTCTGTCTACTTATATTAACACAGAAAGTGAAAAGACTCAATTGAGATGGGCAAGGTGAGTAAATGAGTGATGGGGCATGAGAGAAAGCATTATGTAAGACTTATATAACTCTACTGGGATCAATACAGCTGTCTTGATCACATATGTACACTGTTTATGGCTGATTTAACAAAGTGCTGTTTCACTTTGCTCACTCCTGTGCTCACTCCATATGTGTGTGTGTATTTTCTATATTTTTTCATCATCACAATTGGGTTTGTTTATTTATCCACAGCATAGTCCATTCTTCGCTGAGCAGCTGACAGCCTTTCAGGTGTGGTTGACAATGGGCGTGGAGAACAGAAACCCACCGGAGCAGCTGCCTATTGTCCTACAGGTAACTTCCAACAAAAACTTTCTCAATAGCTCAATGGTTTCAAAATCTAGTGAACTGCCTACCTAGACAACATTTTTATTAAACATTGATCATTTTATTGACATGACATCTGTTCCAAAAGACTGGCAGCAACATCATTCTGCTTCCTAAGAAACCTTATTTTGGCCTAAATTCTAAGACTTCATTGCATTTTGCCTCACAGAGAATGTGACAAGCTCTGTGAAAACATTTGTACAAGATGGCAGAGGAGTTGAGAGAAATATTGATTATAAATGCATTTATTTCAACAAGAATTAAATATAGCTTAGGGGTGTTTTGTTTCAAGTGGTCCATTTCAAGTATAAGCCATTGTATGTGAATAAACAATTACTGTAAAATACTATTCATTTTAGTATTTGTCATGCTTATATTAAATCTGTTAATTTCTCAAAACACATGAAAAAAGTTGGCTTTTCTCCAGGGTTTTAGCTCTAGCTCTGTAACCAGCGAAATTTCTAAATCTTTCAAACTGTAACTAAAATTCATACATTTTACAGCAGAATGCTGTCATAGCTATTACATTTGTGAAAATTTCAGCTTCCTATCTGGTCACCCATCAGATATAATCAACTTGAAGTCAGGGGAATTAAAAAATAAAATAAAAATGTACTCCTATTACAAAATTAGAAGTCTCAAACAACAAATATTCTGCTTGCACACTAAGCGTACCCTAAACATAAAAAAAGAGAGAAAAAAAAAGTGGTTTTGCAATACCAATACATAGAGGTAATCACTCAGAATAAAATTACCCTCAAGTACCCTCCATTGGGCCAAATATATGTGTTTTGTTGGTGGTGGTTTATTAGTAACCTTTATTAGTAACTTTAGTAACAGTGAGCTCCAAAATTAGCTGACAGATTATTTTTCAAGTACTGCGTGGCTGAACTAGTTACAGGTCCCCCAGGAAACCACAGGTAGATGCTTGCGGTTCCACAGAAAAATGAAGACAAAAAAAAAAAAAATCTAAATGTAAGGGCTGTCAAATTCAACATATTTACTTGAGATATTCATTAAATATGTTAAACGTAATCATTTAAAAAATGCTTTGGGATTTTATTCATTTGTATAAAAGAGCTTTACAGATAATCTGAATTTAATTTATTTCTTATGCTAATAATATTGGATAGAAAAAAAAGTAACTTAATGTAAAGTAAATATTTCCATGTAATATTTTGTTAAATTTACTTTAGCTTTAGTACAGTGGCCAAGCCAGTTATTTAATTTAGAAAACGGCTATTTATATTTATACTTGTGATGCCTAATATCCTTCCCACACAGTATAAGTGTCTTTTTTTATGTAAAAATAATAATATTTATAATAATAATTATTATTATTATTATAATATTTAAATGTTAAAATATTCAAATATAGCACAAAAAATCATGGCCTCTATTTATCTGATTGTATGTAAATGTGAATTTAAACTTTGTATTGTTTCATAGTTTACCCAAAAATGAAAAATGTTATCATTTATCATTATTTCTCATGTCATCTCAAGTGCATTTCTTTCTTCCATGGAACACAATAGAAGATATTTTGAAAAACACGTGGTTTTGTCCATGCAAGTCAATGGGTTCCAATCTGTTTTTTTGTTTGTTGTCTGTTTGTTTTTTCACACATTTCTGTGTAATTTTTGCTCCTTTCTTATCCTTGTTATCCTTTAGCGTTTCCCAAACTCGGTGCCGTCTGGCGGGAGCAGGGGTGCCGTGTAAAAACTCCTTCAAACATTTTTAAATTGCTAAAATGTGTAAAAAATAATTTATTATGTACCATCAATCTCTGATGTCCCCAATAACAACAAATAACACACACAAATTTATAATAAAAATGCGAATTGTAAGAAAGGTTGGTCTGAATTTTGATGGTGGTTGCGCATGTTTTCATTCCCATGCTTCATTCCCAGTGCGTACACATAAAGCCGGCTCTTTTTCATGGCAAATGCACACGAAAACTATGTATGTCTTGCCTCGTATTCACATAACACATTGGTTATATCCTATAAGTAGTACTGTCAATATTAATGGATGCGATTGATTTTATCTGTCTAATGCGTTAAAAATAATTAACGCAGCGTTTTTTTCTGTCATCCTTTGTCTAGTGTTACATTATATGATCATGCTGTTCTTCATGCAAATGCTTTTCAACCATTCAAGAGCGACAAGACAAACGAGAATGCGCTGTCTGTGAATGTTCTGACAGACACACAATGCACAGAAAGACGCGCGCCAGTATCGTGCGCACAGACAGAGCGTCAGAATTGAGTTCTCTTTCACTCTTGAACGAATAATAACACGCAAAACTATGCCAAAATGTCCATTTTGTCTAGTGTCCTCATAAGAGCAGTTAAATAAGTAGGCCTATTAAACGAACGTAAAAAGTTGTGAGAAAATTGACGCATCAAATATGCATCGTGCAGCAGCAGCAGATCTTAGTGACTGCAGCCACTAATGCTGTCTATCTTTAATGTTAATCAAAGAACAAAGGAAACAGATAAAATTACTCACTGCTCTTGACTAAAGAAATGTTGTAGCTTTAATAAGGATTAATATATATATAAATAATTTTAATATATAATTAATTTAATTTATCTAGTGAAATTTAATTATTTTAGTTACACTGTAATGTTGAATGGCAATAATTAATAAAAAAAAATAAAAAAAATCAATTTAATTGAGACGTCAGTAGTATTAGTATCAGTGATAATGAATAGAAACAGATGCTCTTCTTTAAGAGCTCAGAAGTGTGTCCTATTGTACATTTGAATATATTTGTACAACAGAAACATCAGAAACATTTATGCCTGTGCCTTGTTCCTGTTGAAAAACTCATCTATCATCCAAACAAACTCTATTAAAAATTCAGTCTTAAAGTCAGTGTAAATTGCCATTAGAATCCCACTTTACTTTCATAGTGCATCACATGGATGGTGAAATTGATTGGATAGTGAAAAGTGAGAGTCACATACAAAAATGTAGCCAAACCAAATATGAGTTTGCTTAAACAATGTCTAAGTAGCTATTTGGCTGTTTGTTAACATTCAGTCAGCAGAAGGTAACTTCAACTCCAATATTTCTGAATTTGTTTCTAGAATGTAAATACATTTTTGTGGTTTTACTGATTTATAAATGCTACATTGATTTATTTTTTATTTTTTTCAAAATTCTAAAACAAAAGAAAAATGTATCATGAAATCAAGGTAGATCCAAGGTAGATATTTTCTTGCACATTGCTGGTCTAGTGAAGGATTAATCTGTTAATGTTATTTCTAATTTAAATAATTTTTTTAACTAAATAATTTTAATAAAACTTTGTTTATAATGTTCAGAATGCATTTTTGTACAGTGGAGTGGAAGGGCAGTGGAAGTGAAAGTGGTTTGCCGTCTGTCTCTTACAGCAATGGTTAAGACACCTGCAGAGATAGATGAACTACGGTAGTAGTATTAGTATCAGTGATACTGGCCTTCATTCATAAAAAGATACCATTAAAAATTAAAAATATACTGTCTTTGTAGTTTCTACATTAATGCGGAGATTTACTGTGAAATTATTACATTATAAAATATATCAACTTAAATTAAAACAAGCTATCAAAATTATCCCAATATAAAAACACAAATACACTGAGTGAGCAAACATTTAGGCTAGGTGATATAGTTGTAATGGTAATTGAGCAATATTTATATATGAATAAAAGCCTGAACTGCTTTCCTGTAGCTCAGTGGTTAGAGCATGGCACTAGCAATGCCAATGTCATGGGTTCGATCCCAGGGATTGCACATATTCAAGATACAAATGTATAGTATAATGCAATGTAAGTCGCTTTGGATAAAAGCGTCTGCCAAATGCATAAATGTAAATGTAATTAAAATATGTCATCAAAGTCATCTCTTCAGAAGAAATAACTGATTTCCTAGACATTCAATGGATGGACAAATCATTAGATAATATTAAAAATATCTATATGACAGTAGGCCTATATACGGCGGCTCTTCCCTGTGGCATTGCAAATGGATAATTTTCAAGGTATCATATCAAAGTAGTATTGTGACAACACTAGTGTGGGGTGCCACACATTTTTGAAAATTTTCAAAGGGTGCTGTGACTGAAAAAAGTTTGGGAAACACTGCTTTAAAGGATTAGTTCACCCAAAAAAATGTCTTACATTTCTGCCATTAATTACTCACCCTCATGTCGTTCCACACCCGTAAGACCTTCATTCATCTTCGGAACACAAATTAATTTTTTTTTGATGAAATCCGAAACTTATGGGGGGTTTTTTTCGGCTCAGCATTGGCCGACGCTGTTCAGGTGAGCAGCATGACGCATGCGTGTGATGCTGAGCCAGGAGCCTGGCCGATACTGATCCAGTCGTTCTGACAAAGAACCTGGAAGTGCTGCAACGTAAATAGCGTAGGAGAATGACAAGGAAGAGTCAAATTTGTTGAATTAAGTCATTATTTTTGTTTTGTTTTTGCACACATAAGGTATTCTTGTCGTTTCATAACATTAAGGTTGAGCCACTTTAGTCACGTTGACTATTTTAACAACTATTTTTACTACTTTTCTGGACCTTGATTGTGGTCATTTCGTTGCTTTATATGGAGGATAAAAAAACCTATCAGATTTCATCAAAAATATCCTAATTTGTGCTCTAAAGATGAACGAAG
Source organism: Anabarilius grahami (assembly GCA_003731715.1). Classification (NCBI taxonomy): domain Eukaryota; kingdom Metazoa; phylum Chordata; class Actinopteri; order Cypriniformes; family Xenocyprididae; genus Anabarilius; species Anabarilius grahami. The sequence goes on from RJVU01079141.1 coordinate 541,602, forward strand.
GTCTTACGGGTTTGGAACGACATGAGGGTGAGTACTTAATGACATAAATTTCATTTTTGGGTGAACTAACCGTTTAAGTCGTTTTGCATAAAAGCATCCGCTAAATGCATAAATGTAATGTGAATGAGACTGTCAAATACTCCAAAATCTTGTTGTGTACAGTATATTCCCTTAGTTCAGACAGTAGAGCATGGCACTAGATAAAATATAAGCTAATGTAATGTAAATGCTTCCTGATCACATTTTTTTTGTTTCCTGCTGACCATCTCTTTTATTGAATTTTGTGTCATGTTTCTGTGCATCACTTTAAGAGATGTGGACTCTTCACAGATGGGCTCAGATTTTCACACTTATATTAAACTCAGCAGCCAGTCATGCTTTTACACACACACACACACACACACCTTGTAAGTGCTGACTAATCTCTGACATTTGGCTAGAGTAAAAAAAAAAACTCCCTCATATTCTTCTCACTTCTTTCACTTATTTCTATTCTTTAATTTCTCCCCTTCCTTCCTTTCTTCCTTCCGTCCATAGGCCTCAGGATATTAAGGAACACCCTGTTATAGCCAAGGTGCATGCTGATAATTTTCACAGTCCATGATTTGACGTGACCCTGCGATCTATTAATACCTTGATGGGAGGGTGGCGTATTGTTTTGGCAGGAGATTGTAGGCATTTTGGAGTTTGTGTGTGTTTTTGTGTGGGCATTGAGGTGGGCAGTCCTTCTGTTGCGCTCCTTACACAGCACGCTCTGTCTCTGGGCAGGCCTGTATCCGGGCCCCCTCACCATGCTAAGAGTGTGTGCCACAATATCTAGATGCTTTAAATACATACACACGTATGCAGGGTTTTAAAATGCTGGCATAGGAATATGCAAACTAGAACTGTTACCTAAAACTAAAATGAATGCTTCTCATGATCTCAGATCTTTTTATCTAAATGCTTAAATGCTTAAAATTACTTTTGAAATGAAAAAAATGTTTTTGCCAACCTAAGATTTTTTTATTTTTTTTAACAAAACTAACAATTTGCTATATTAAAAGTTCATTATTTTGTATATTGGGTGTAGTAATATGGGTTAACATGCTTTAATGTTTACATACTGTACATTATTGTAGTACCTTCATTCCTAGTCAGTCTGAAATGCTCTGACTGAGTACCAGTTTCTACAAAATCCCTCCTTCCGAAAAGTGCTGATTGTCCAGCTGACCTAGTGTGTACCTCAAGCTTGTGTCAGAACTGTAATGTACCTTCCCATAATCATGAGCTTCAGCTTCCAAGGCTTATAAAGCAGTTGTAAACACATAGCTAACAATGTTGTTTATCAGTTCAATCTCAAGTCAGATTTGGATTAACAAGCAGATGGATTGGAACCAGTTTTGCAAGCACTACTTAAACAGAAGTTTTCACAGTTCTAAGTTAATTTTGTAACTCTCTTACTTTTTAGATCTTAACCAATGATTCCAAATATTATCTGTTTTTGGAAGGCCAAACCAAAGGGTTATGCTTTCGCACCGAAACACACAGCATCTCGGTGACATGGTTGCTACACTACAATTCACTAAAGCCTACACTACAATTCTTTTATTTTGTGTGCCTTTGAGCGTGCATTATGCTAATATTTCATATTGTGATATAGACATTTGTGGATGTGATACCTGGCTTTGATCGAGGTGCTTTTGGTTGGTATGGAGCAGTGTTCCCTTTTGTGGGAGACTGTGAGCTTTGTAACTATGCAGACAAGCACCCATCATGCATGTGAAGTCATTTAGTATGGTTTCAAATGTGTCTAGAATAGACAGTCATACATCATAGTATTCCTTTCACATACATCATTATTTCCCAGAATTGTCTTATGTACCCCCACATCCCTACAAGTTAGGCTTAAGTACCCCTTCATCATCCTGAAACTGGGGTTCCTTGTATATCATATTATATTAATATAATTTAGAATGGTCATTAATATTATTGCTGCGTACCACAAGTTAAAAACAGACACACCGAGCAAGTAGCTTCCTCCCCCATTATTGAGCCATTTTATCTTGTTAGTCTTTCACAAGTTGAAGTCCTGGTGTGTGACATCATATCCTGTTAACCATATTTGTGATTTTGCATGCCTGAAACTTATTTTGACCACCCCTTTTATCAATAACACAGACACATATGGAAGTATTAACGAATCACCACCCTAACCACAGATGTACACACACAGGTGGGCAGTGATTAGCTTGTGCCAACCCACAGGGAGTGTGTGTGAACTTAAGCTCTTGGACAAATGATGATATTAGTTGTTTTCACATTGTATAGGAATGTATGTCTTCTTGCTTTTGTGTAGGCATGGATGTGAGACACTTTGTGATTCCTGTTGGTGTGGGATATATTAAATATATCTGTTTGCCCTCTTTCATCCATGGCCCTGCTGTAGAGTTAAACACTGACACACTCTGTCATCCACTCCCCACTGACTCTACTAGTGACTCCACTAGCTGTGGAACAGAGCAGAACATCAGATTCATTTTCTCTCATCTGGTTTCTCTTAGGTCCTCTTGAGTCAGGTACACAGACTGAGAGCACTAGATTTGCTGGGGCGATTTCTGGACCTGGGCCCTTGGGCCGTCAGTTTGGTGAGACCGCAGATAACACATCTCGAACATTTATTTTGATCTTTCTTTTACTTTAAAGCTTACATAAATTAAAGTGCTACTTAATTAACTGTATTAAATAACCTTTAGATAATACATATTTCAGTCAATTTACTTATACCTTATGTCGGGGATGGGCAGCTTCGGTCCTTGAGGGCCACTCTCCTGCAGTGTTTAGCTCCAACCCTAATCAAACACACCTGAACCAGCTAATCAATGTCTTTAGGATTACTAGAAAGCTATGGCCAAGTGAGTTATTATCAGGGTTGGAGCTCAACTCTGCAGGATAGTTGGCCCTCCAGGACTCTAGCTGCCCATTCCAGCCTTATGTAGAATTTGGATGTAACGTATGGATAGTTACGTAGCGCCAGGGTTTGCTAGAATTTACATACACAATCAAACAATGATATTCTGAATACAAGAGACCTGTTAAGGAAAAACAAATCTAAATAAATAAATTGCATAAGTATTTCAAAGAAAACGTTTGGCTGCCTTGAATC
>RJVU01079141.1:549057-617934 GCA_003731715.1 Anabarilius grahami
TACTCTCAGAATTATTTAGTACAATAGTTTTTAAAAATGTATTAAAATAATGTTTGTTTGTTTTTTTTGCTGATTGTTCATTGACCTCTGTCCATCAGGAGGCATGTCTGCAGGGTAACCTGATTGCGATCTGTCTGGAGCAGCTCAACGACCCTCACCCTCTCCTGAGGCAGTGGGTGGCAATCTGTCTGGGCAGAATCTGGCAGAACTTTGATTCTGCACGCTGGTGTGGAGTTCGAGATAGTGCCCATGAGAAGCTTTACAGTCTCCTGTCTGATCCCATACCAGAGGTTCTAAAAGTTGGCCAGTCTAATATTTTTCTACTATTAGAAAATCTAGTAGTAGATTTTCTGGTTTATATACATGGATTACCTTTACAGTGCCCTGCAAATTCAGATCCTTAACCAGGACCATTAATCTGCTATAAAGCATTCCATACCTTACATAGATTTCTTGGTATCTCTGTTTTTCTATTCTATGTAGTGCAGGTTTATTCCTGTCCAGAATATGTATCTTTAAATCAAAAAACAGAGTTCTACCTTGTTACCATAGAAGCACCATATTATAAGCACCATAACCCCGACCATGGCTGTTGTGTGGTTCATTAATGTTCTGTGTTGTTTCATTGGCAGGTGCGGTGTGCAGCTGTGTTTGCGTTGGGTACGTTTGTGGGGAATTCTGCTGAGAGAACAGATCATTCTACCACCATTGATCATAATGTTGCCATGATGCTAGCACAACTCATTAATGATGGCAGTCCCATCGTGAGGAAGGCAAGTTTCATCAGCATCAGATTCATTATCATTTTCTTAAGTCTGTTCTAAAGCTGAGAACAGTGCATTTTAGAACTGAGGCTTGTTATGAATCATGAATATCTCAGTGGTTGACAGTAACACATTCTACTTCCATTCGTTTGTCCAAACGTGCTGTCAAGTCATTTCAACATTTCTTGCCATTGTCATTTATTGTCAACCATGTGTTTACAGTACATGAGGGAACAAAACTTTTTCTCTAAGAGATCCTAGTGCAAATTTAACATAAAACTATTTTGGATTTTAAGACTATAACCATAGTACACATAGGAGATTGCAGAACGTAGTACAGAATACACAGTATACATAATAAATGCAATGATTGTGTTGAGAATAGATACGTTTTTGGAAATTGATGCCATTTTAGCAATAGTCTATGGAATTATTGCAGTTGTTAAACAATCCTTGTAAAAGTGACATGCTGGCTAATGAAGTCACTCTAATGAGTGATGATTTCTGAAACCCTGTCCAGCCTCACAACGGCATTGGTCAAGGGAGACTTCGTCTTGGGGGAAGAAGTTATTTTGCCGTCTGGATGACCTGGCCTGGCCAGTATCTATATCTAGTCAGCAATGATTGCAAAAATGTGTTTTGAGTCCTCTTGGGCCTTGTAAATGCTAGAGTTCTTGGATTGTTGGGACAAAGGTTCCAGTAATGTTCTCAGCTGTCTTTACTGTCTGCTTAAAGGATTTAAAATGGGTAGCTTTAGAGTTCTAATGCCAGACAGTAATTTAGCTGGTCAGAACATTCTCTTGGTGCCCCCGTAGAAGGGGGTAAGGATGGAGGAGGCATTATGGATGTAATGTTGAGGATCCAGGTACAATCCTCTGCGAGTACTGAATTGAGTTCTCTTTCACTGCGTATTGGGCCTGAATGGTCCAAAACACAGAAACACAGTCATCTGTATGTGTTTAAGGGATAGTTCACCCAAAAAAAAAAAATAATAATAATAATAAAATAAATAAATATATATAAATATAGCTGCAAGCAGCGATGACGGGCCCAAGCCCGGTGGCACGGCCAAACCGGTGGCTTCAGGGGAACTGTGCACATGGGCAATAGGCATTTAAAATGGCTAAACATAAAAGGACTATGTCAAAGTCATTTGAATACACCACATTTACTGCAGCAGTTGGTGCCCATATGATCACAAACCACAACAGCCACATCCATGAGATTGTTTAAATTTAGATGAAATTCATGTCATAGAATGTCATAGCTCAATTTCAAATGAGTCCAGAATATCATCCTAAGTAATCTGAGCAAATTACATACTGTTATTTGCGCAAATTCAACAATACTCTGAGAAATGTAATCCAGTCTTAATGCGAATGTCTGTGATTGCTGATGTTGTATTATTCAAACACTTCTCTTCATGTGTTTTTTGACCTCCCTGAGCTATCATTTGTGTATCGTCAGCAATCTTATGCACCAAAATCATGCTTTCATTTAATATCAATATGTGTGGTATATGATAGGGCTGTGCGATGTGACAATATATATCATTACCACGAAATAAAATATCTATCGTTAGAGATTTTGCTATATTGTATATATTGTAGTATGTAAATATATTGCACTATTGACACTTCAGAGTGATGAAATGCATGAATGAGAATATATAAAGAGCGGGACGTGCTTGATGTTAAAAGAGTTTATAAGCACAATATATCCTGAAAAGGAACTCGGTGCAGCTGACTGGAACACTGCCAAAGTGCGCACATGAAACCTGCCTCTCTCAGAAGGCGATCGCGAATTAGAGACGTGCTTGATGTTAAAGTGTATTAAGCACAATAAGTAGGGGTGGGCGATATACTGGTAGACACGATTAGCCAGTTGAAATTTGGCAACTGGTATAGATTTTGGACGATCGTCTCTGTCGTGTGAGGTTGCTATGCTGCGCGGTCACGAAAGATTATACTTTGCATGTGTTTTAAGCATTGCGGTTTAAAACGCGCGACATGAAGCCGCTGCTCATAGAGCGCGTGAGAACTGAACTGAGTGCTTTTTAATGCCTAATTGGGGGTGCCTAATAAACGGGTAAATACACATACCTATGTGCCAAAGTGACCACGTATTTGCAAGTAAACAGAGCCATTTATGTCTTAAGTGAAGGTACAGTTGAGAAAGACAAGGCTTGAGTTAATGGATCGGTGCAGTCAGTCTTAAAGGGACAGCATCGAAATTTACCTGCTGTCATTATTAATGCTAATCAAACAACAAATAAGAGAGAAAATCTCTCACTGCTTCCTTTTGTAACTTTAATAAGAATAAATGTATATTTAATTTACACAGTAAAGGCATTGTTTTTTATACCTTTGATTACTTTATACATTTTCTAGTGCTTGAAGTTTTTTCATGTAGGTCTATTTCGTCTGTCTTTGTTCTGTTGTAGTTTGTTTTCTTTGCTCTTTCCTTATCACAGTTTATTTGTCTTCAGTAAGCTTGAGAGTTTTTTAGGCTAGTATTAATTTTCATCCATTGATGATAATTATGAAATTTCAACGATATGGAAAATTTTGATATCATAAAAATCTTATTTAAAGCAAAAATAACTATATCGTGATATAAAATTACTCATATCGTGATGTAAGATTTTGGTCATATTGCCCAGCCCGAGTATACGATAAAAAAATAAAATTATAAGATGAATAAATAGAGCCAAATCACAGAACCTGCAAAGCCGATTTTAATATCAGTCTCAGGTAATAGAAAGGATTTTCTGCTCACTTATGCAAGTTTATTTTAAACAGCCACTTTTATAAAATCATGTGAAATTGACTTAAATAGGGGTTTTCAATAAATTTGAATTATATCAATAAATAATTAATTTAAAGACATGCGTCGTACATGATGTTCGCAAACACAGCACATGACCTTCTGTAACGCACATGTCTAGAAACCACACACTCTCCTCTATAAAAAACAGATGTTAGTCTTGTATGAATCAGTACATGAAATCACCGGTGTTGGGTAATAATAATTTTAACTCAAACGACATTTAGAAAACAAGTCCTGTCCGAATAGTGATATAGTGTCATGGTTCAATTTCAAATGAGTGTGAAGTTATCATTTGCAGTTCAAAATTTTTATAAGTTCATCAATAAATGGGTAGTCAGTAAAAGGGTTAAAGACCACTAATCAAGATTGTAAAACACACACACACACACAGGTTTGTTTTTGTGAATTGTGGGGACATTCCATAGGTGTAATGGTTTTTATACTGTACAAACCGTATTTTCTATCGCCCTACACCAACCCTACTCCTAAACCTACCCATCACAGGAAACTGTGCACATTTTTACTTTCTCACAAAAACTCATTCTGTATGATTTATAAGCCTTTTGAAAAATGGGGACATGGGGTAATGTCCTCATAAGTCACACTCTCCTTGTAATACCTATGTCATACCCATGTCATTATACAAATTTGTGTCCTGATATTTCACAAAAATGCACGCACACACACAGAAAGTGACCCACACACAGAGAGAAAGAATGAGACTGAGTGAGTGAGTTTGGTGGTGATCGGATTAATCGCCTAGGAGGAGTATATCAAATTCCAGAGAATGCGTTTTTCAAACAACCCATAATAGCTGACTTCCTGTTGAGCTGGTGTATAACTCAGAGCACGAAAGTTGTTAGACCCGATGAGGTCTATATGTGTACCGAGTTTCATATTAATACATGCAAGCGTGTTTGATTTACGGACCCCATTCAAGGGTGCGCCGTAGAGCCCCTGTGCCACACCCGGGTCCCAGAGTTTTTGAGCATGTTAAAGCCCCCAAATAGCCCCAGATGGTTGAAAAAAAAAATCTTTAGAAAAACAATAGGGCCCTGCGCCTTAGTGGCTTGGGCCCTAAAAACTATTTTCTCACCCTGAATCACTTTCTTCTGTGGAACATAAAATTATTTTAGTCATATTTTAGTCATATATCACTATCCTTTGGAAGGTAATATAATTTTTAGTCCAGTGATCCTGTATCTCTCTTCTCTCCTTCTCATCTTAGTAACGTGCCAGTGGGTGGGCCAAACGACGTGATGATGTAGAAGTAGGCATTGATGTGATTCTGCAGAGGCGGTCTTTAGTCACACTATTACGTCATAATTTGACAAAATCTAACACTAGTCATTTTTGGAGCTTGGATTCAATAAAAGCTGTTTTTGGACTAACAAGGAAGTTTTGAGTTCTGAAACTTACAAGGTGTTTTAATAGTACAATGACCTTACATGTCAAAAGATCAAGGGAAATTTGATTTCTTAATTCATGACCCCTTTAAAGAATATTGAGACAGTTGCCTGGCTCAGGGGAATGTTGAAAATGACTATGAGGACATGTGCTGTGAGTTGGACTGCACAGTCCCCGAGCATATGACTAGGAATATCATCTGGTTCATTGGCTTTACACAAATCAACGTTTAATAAGGTTCTTCTGCCTTATCAAACTTGGATAGAACTCATTCAACACTTTTGACAGAAAGAATCACTGTCGCCAGCCACCTGCACCGTGCTCTTTGTGCCTTTGGTGTTGGTTAAGTGAGTGGATAAATCTGTGTATAGCTTCATTTTGACTTCCTGATACCTAAGGGCTATTTCCAGATTTAAAGGCACCGTCACATGTTTTTTTAACAGTGTGGCCTCCACTGTTAGCCATGGCTATTGCTGTCCTTGTATGCTAGACTGCTTTATTGATGCACTTATTGATGTGTCCAGGTACTGACACAACTCCTCCAGGTCTATATGATGACCACAGTTTGTATCATTTTTAAATATTTCCCAATCTCTGCTGTTTATCCAAGACATTCCTGGAAAGCTGAGCTTGCTCCTTCTGGCCCTCGGTAATCAGCTTTGGAATAGGTTTGGTCCATTTGAGAAGTGTACTATACTATATATTTCCTGTAAATTCCCAGCAAAAATAAAATTATCATGAGATTATGTAATTTGTAGCTTGATAAGAGTTATAATACGGAGTAATTTTAAACTGCATTCTTCAATCTCAACTAATCAAATGTGTTTCTGTTTTAAGCCACATGTTCTGTTATTAGTTTTTGCCTGTTTTGTTGAAAGGGATAGTTCACCTAAAAATGAAAATTTTGTCATCATTTACTCACCCTCATTTTGTTCCAAACCCGTAAGACTTCAGATCATCTTCAAAACACAAAATGAAGATATTTTTAATGAAAGCTGAGAGATTTCTGTCCATCCATTTGAAGTCCAGGCAACCAAAACTTTGATGCTTCAGAATGTTCACTAAGACATTGTAAACGTGTGATCCAAGTCTTCTGTAGAAACATAATTGCTTTATATGAACAGATTTAATTTAGGCTTTTTATTTACATAAAAACATTGATCAGCACGCATACATATAGCTCATTTACTGTATGTCAGATTTCCTGTATTGACTTGATTAGCAGTGTTGATTTATGTTTACCTATAAGAAATACATTTTTACAAATATTTTGGTAATTATGTTATAATTATTATACACACAGCATATTAAAGTGTTAGTTTACCCAAAAATGAAATTTATGTCGTTAATTACTCACCCTCATGTCGTTCCACACCCGTAAGACCTTTGTTCATCTTCGGAACACAAATTAAGATATTTTGATGAAATCCGAGAGGTTTTTTTATCCTCCATTGAAAGCAATGAAATTACCATCATTCCAGGTCCAGAAAAGTAGTAGAAACATTGTTAAAATAGTCCACGTGACTACAGTGGTTCAGCCTTAATATTATGAAGTCACAAGAATACTTTTTGTGTGCATAAACAAAACAAAAATAATGACTTTATTCAACAAATTCGTCTCTCCCTGTCATTCTCATAATCTATTTACGTTGCTGCGCTTCCAGGTTCTTTGTCGGAACGCCGGCTCAGTATATCAATATGTGATGCTGATGCGGGAGCCGGCCAATACTAAGCTGGCATTCGGGCGTAGAGCCTGAAAGCACTGCAATGTAAATAGCCACTACTATACTACCTTTCTGTGAAGAGTTGGGGAGAGCAAAATTAAAATGATTAAAAATAGTGACCTGTAGTGACGCTTTTTGACATGCTGTGATGCTTACCTGACTCATGTTGATTTATATTGACTCTTGATTATCTGTATTGGCTCATGCTGACCTATAGTGAATTATTTAATTTTGTGGGGCTCATGATGACCTTTACTTTCATGATGTTTACTTTCAATAACTTTTGTTTTTCCTATATTTTGTCATGTTTAGGAGCTCGTTGTTGCTCTTAGTCACCTAGTGGTGCAGTATGAGAGTAATTTCTGTACTGTGGCTCTGCAGTTCATGGAGGAAGAGAAAAACTATGCTGTACCTTCACCTGCCAATTCCACAGGTAGTTATTTTTAAACAGTTTTAGATAGACAATAATCTTTTATCAGTGGTTTATAGAATGGAAATTTCCAAATGGAATACTAAAGTACTGCTTAATGTATACTGCTCAATATACTAAATTTATGCCACATTTCAGATTAAGTGATACTACATTGTCATATAGAATCAGAATCAGAATCAGAAAGAGCTTTATTGCCAGGTATGTTGTTTACACATACTAGGAATTTGTTTTAGTGACAGAAGCTCCACAGTGCAAGAGAGTGACAGCGACAAGACAAGACACATAATAAAAAGAATAAAATAATAATATACAAATATTATTATATACAAATATAATGATGATGTTTAAGTCAGAGAGTAGATGTTAAAATTTGTGGTTGATATTTCTACTTGTTCATTCAACACATTGGTATTAGGATTTTAAGTGCGCATTTTGCCAAATATAATTGGTTGGGCAGATATTCCATAAATACAGAATTAGTAGTTAGTAGTATGATGTTCCAAACATAGTCATGGTCCATTGGTTATCCGTTATGTCCAGTTGCCACTGACCTTTGATTTGTTTTGTTTATGCAGAGACAGGGAATGTTACCCCGGGTAGGGACAGTCCCGCCATCCCTCGTTTACGATCAGTGAACTCTTACACAAACCTCAGAGCAGCCACCACCTCTCGAACCCTCAATAAGAGCCTTCAGAACCTCAACCTCAACGAGGAGGGTGAGTCAAACTCCACTCTATACCACTAAGCCTGAAATCTTATTCCCAACTAGGAGTCGTGGGTATAATGTTTAAAAGAAAAACAGTTGTATATACCACTCATAACAGTTTTTGCAGTCAACTTGATTGCCAAAAATGACGTTGCTTTACTGTGAAACATGCTTGATATTAAAGCGCCTTATTAAAAGTGTAATAAGCCAGGAAAGAGAGCTCAGTTCAGTACTTGCACATTATCTGATGCTATCTTCTCTGAGATGTTGAACGCAGACAAGCAAAGGATACTTTGAGCTCAGATGCTCAACTAAAAGATCAAATGCACACATGAAGGCCTGTTCACACCAAGAACAATAACTATAAACATAACTATAATGATAACTATATTAGCATCTGTTTATTCTTAGAGCATGCTGCAGTTTTGTTATCTGCCAATTGAAATCCTTGAGCTCTTTAAAGTCTGGTGTATTCTGATTGGATATCATTTCTCTGTGCTCTTATCGTTATAGTTGTGCTGTGGACTCTGCTAATCTATCATAATTAGAAATTTTTTTAGAACTATGTAATTATTGTTATTGTCCTTGGTGTGAATGGGCCTTTAGTAATTAGTATTAATGTAAATACAGTCGATTATGTTTTTTGATGAAAATTGTCTTCAAAATCATAAATCTTTCAAAAATTACTCAAACTCATGTTGTTCTAATTTCTTACCTGAATATTTATTTCATTCATCTTTATTTTGTTTCTTTCTATCCTTTTTTTCTTTTTCTTTTTTTTTCTTCAACACAAGGACTTGCTTTAGGACCTTTTACTTGCATTAGTTTGCTTAGTAGTGGTATTGAAATTGGTATCAAGATTTGTAAAAATTTCTTAGATATTAGAAAATTTGGTACTTTAACAAGCTTATTTCCAGCAAAACTGAACTATACTGTAATTATATATTATTTTAAAATAAAGTTACTAATATTGTGAAATAATATTTTGGTCATATCACCCATCCCTATTCCCAACAATGCTTATGTTTATATGTGTGTTCTAGGTGGTCCAGCAGCATTCTCTCCAGGGAACCTGAGCACCAGTAGCAGTGCCAGCAGTACTTTGGGCAGCCCTGATAATGATGAATACCTTCTCTCCTTTGAAACCATCGACAAGATGAGGAGAGTCAGCTCATACTCTTCCTTAAATTCTCTTATTGGTGAGATTTACTGTTTCAGCAACAACCATGGACTAGACCTTCATCAGATTCTTTTGAAAATGTCTCTCTGAATAGACCAAGTGCCTTTTTAATTGACAGCTCTTGAATAGACCAAATGTCATAAGACAGAGAAGTGTGTTTTGTAGGGGGTTTTCGTTTTTCTTTTTAAAATTTTTTACTTTAAGTCAGCACTTTTGACCTCTAAAGAGTCTTTGATGTTCTGATTTTTGGCTAGTACAGTACTCTGAAGAGTGTGTAATTGTAAAGCAGGAAGTGCAGCTTTTATTAAATGAAACAATAATCCCCTGACAAGTAGAAGAACCAGGAAACACAGGAATAAGGAAATCAGGAAACACATGAACAAAACCAACGATAAATACAGTAAAGACAAACTCGGACCAAGAACAAGGGAAACACAAGGGCATAAATACACAAGAGATAAATGTCAAACAAGACACACCTGGAAACAATCAGGGACTAAATCAAGAGGGAAAATTACAAACTGACAACACAACTAAAGCAGGAAACAGAAAAGCACTAAAGCACTAAACAGAGAAAAGCATACTAAAAGCCACCACAAATCCAAAACACAGAGAACAGAAACTATAACAGTAATGAGGTGAATGAACTGTATTTAGTGATATCTATTTAGGTGAATGCAGCAGTCATTGTTTATTTAGTAATAAGACCTACCTATACTTCAAATACCCACACACATTGTAAAACCTAAAAATTACACATAGATCTATTACTTAAAACGGTATTGAAAAATCTGTTTGCCACATTACAGTTCCATATCACTTCACCAAATAATTTCAGTTATCTCAAAAGGTCCTTACAACCTACAACATCAAATGAACCAAAACCCACATAGACACTAGTTGCATCCCAAATGACGCATTATACACTATTCACTTATACTCTATATTCTTATGTACTATGTACTCATCCATGTAGTGTGTGAATTTTATGAGGTTATTTTGTCATTCAGCATCGGAGTCTGATAGCTCCTCCCCCTCCGCTACGTATTAAAAGCTGTGACAGTTAAGTGCATGAAGTAGGGCTGGACGATTAATCAAAAAGTAATCAAAATTGAAATTCAGAACCTCTAACCGATGTAATTTTCCCATGTCGGTTATTTAGTTTTTTTAATCCTGTTAATACTTTCCCCTTAAAAACATACTACTGCGTGTGTAGTCACGTGACCCTGCCCAGTCCAGTCAGCTCCATGGAAGCAACACGGAGGCAAACTCAAACGCCGAGTCAACACACACAGACAGCGCAAGATCCCCGAAGTGAGATTGCGTGCTTGCGTCCTCACGAAAGTTTGTCAATTGTATGTGTTTTAAGGCTTGCCAGTTTTGAGCATTCAAGCGTTTTTAGTCCATCGGATGTGTATCAATATATTGAGCTACTGCGCTGATGCATTGTGGCACACGAACACTAGCTCACAATTAATACAGACAGTAGCTCACAATTAATAGAGAGATGGTATGATTAATTCACACATGCAATCACTCTCTCATTAAAGTGTAATCAAACCCCCCCTGTTTTAGCATGGTCGTTCACACCTTAGAGCCGAAAAAGTATGAGAAAATGGGCATGTAAAGCTCTGGAAAAGTGGGAGTGTACGGGGGGGAAGAGGGGAGAGAACAACCAATAAAACACAGACCTACAAAACACTCATACACAATAATGAATATTAATATATGAGCACAGAGAAAAATGACAAACTCCCAAGCACAAGTGAGAAATGCGCAAGAATATTTAAAAGCGCTAATAATATTTTCATTACGTTTACGAGCACTAAAGTCTCATGATAAACGACACATTGTTTAACACAGAAAGAATAAAGACATAGTTACTTTTTTTTGTCCATTCTTCTTTGAATTTTCAGTCTAAATCATTCTTTTGTGTATCAGAATAATCGTGTCGTCGCGTTCAGACACCACTGTATCAGTGTCCAGTTTGCACATATATTTCATTTGAAGAAGACATGATGAAATATGTTTGCATACACCATGCTGGTTCATGTTTGGTGCAGGAAAGTGTGTGAAATATGTCTATAAAAACTTTAAACACGCATACTTTATTCTGTATATGATCTATAATCCACGTGGCAAGTGTTGTTAAACTCATCGTGGAGCTACACGCTAAAACCGATCATATGCACGCACCGGGTGTATATCGTAACAATCATATTTTTCATGTGTTCATATTCAAACTCCAGGTCTGACCATATCGCAGGCAAAATACAAACAGCACTCATGTGTGCTGAGGGAAACATACACACGGCTCGCGTGTCCAAACGCAGAGCAGGCAGAGGTGAATGAACAGCACTTTTGTGACATTTGAATTCTCTGCTGTAATGCGATCTCATGCGAACATATTTTCTATTTGTGCTGGTAGACGACAGCAAAACAAACGACCTGCACCAAAACTTCAGCTCTGGTCTCGTACATAATACCACAATTATAATCTTATGTGCAGGGATTGGACTGAACGAGCTCTTTCTCATGAATAAATGCAGAGAAGCTCTCAGAACCCAGTGACGTAGATTGGCCCCCCCAAGCCTATCTACACACTCCGAGGCCCGAATCTACGTCAGAATTGAGACGTAGCTTCGACTTTGCTTTTCAAACCAGAAGTACAAAAATTTGTTCTGAAAAAAGCAAAAATGACCTATTTCCACCAATTTAGAGTTTTCAGTGACATGCAACCTGTACATACTTCTTCACATCTCAAAAAATGTGTTCTGGGATTTCATGACCCTTTAATGCATAAATGCATTAAATAATTTATCTCTATCTGATTTACAATGAGCAGAAATCTTTATGAAATGTTAAATGATAAAATAACTGCTGAAAGTGAGCTGTTATGTTGGAGCACTCTTTCATTAGGAAAAAATATCCCACCTTTAGTAGTCAAGTGCTTTTATAGTACAAACCTTGTCAGTGAACTATGAGGGCAAAAAAACAAAAAAAAGGCAAAAAAACAAACAAAATAATCATTCATTAATCGTAATCAAGGTAAAATGTTCAATTAATCGAGATTTTGATTTTAGGTCATATATGTCCAACATTCCACACTTTGTTTTTTCCCCATTAATTTAGTGCATCATCCGGGTATTTAAAGTGCACTTTTTCTTTTTGGAATTTTCTGTGTGAAAACTCTACTCACACTATTTATACTTAAAAACTTCATAGAATAGTGCATAAGTATGCGAAGTGGGACGCACCTACTGACTAAGCAAACAAATATGACAATCAATATGATAAAAATGACAATTTCAATGCTTTTTATCAGTAAATTACTTTTGATTATGAATGCACGCTTTCTCATGCTCTCTATCTCTGTACAGAGACACGCTCGCACACAGACTGAAACACATGCACAGAAACTACATGAGGTTTGTCAGTAGCAAACCAATGTCACTGTTTTTGAAGCAGTTAAACTTAGTTTCACTATTAGTTAAGACACTGCTCCGAACACTGTTGAGTCACACAGGCTCAGGTAATTTACACACTCTTAATCTCTCTCTCTCCCCCCCAATAACTGCATTAGTCTGCATAATATTGGCACAGGCCTCTGTTATGGCACCAGCTGCGTTTGTATGAAACAGAGAAAGAGTCTGCTGTGTGATTCAAGAGACATAAAAGAAGCAACATCTTCAGATACCCGGATGAGTGGTCTGTTATACAGCTTTGCTGTATATTATAACAGAATGTTGCGGCTAACCAGTCAGAATCAAGTATAAGAGAGCAGTTTAAATCACCACATGACAACCTTAACATTATGACCACTGACAGGTGAAGTGAATAACACTGATTATCTCTTCATTATGGCACCTGTTAGTGGGTGGGATATATTAGGCAGCAAGTGAACATTTTGTCCTCAAAGTTGATGTGTTAGAAACAGGAAAAATGGGCAAGCGTAAGGATTTGAGTGAGTTTGACAAGGGCCAAATTGTGATGGCTAGATGACTGGGTCAGAGCATCTCCAAAACTGCAGCCCTTGTGGGGTGTTCCCGGTCTGCAGTGGTCAGTATCTATCAAAAGTGCTCCAAGGAAGAAACAGTGGTGAACCGGCAAACAGGGTCATGGACAGCCAACTTACAGGAATTAAAGGATCTGCTGCTAACATCTTGGTGCCAGATACCAGAGCACACCTTCAGTGGTCTAGTGGAAGTCCATGCCTCAACGGGTCAGGGCTGTTTTGGCAGCAATAGGGGGACCAACACAATATTAGGAAGGTAGTAATGTTATGCCTGATCGGTGTACACAAAAAACAAACAGAACAGCCAAACAGAACTAACAATGTAAATGTCAACAAAACAACACCATACTTGAAATGTAAAACCTGCTGGTTATTGTCAATATTCCATGATGTAAATTGTCCCTCCAGTCACACTGAAGCATCTTGAACCCAGTCATGACCACATTTCGTAGTAAATTTATTTGTAAATTTCTTGTAATATCACATAATTGAGCAAATGTTTAGACCCATTTTATTTGTCTGTAAGAGAAGCTGATTTTGCACTTTGCTGCACACCACTTTTTAGAACACTTCTAATCTGTGATTTATTAATCTCACTACAATCTTATACAGACATGCTGGTTCTTCAATCTTTGTTCATTTATGGCATCTGCGGACAAAGCTGATAAATGGTTAAATCAAGAGAGCATAAAACTCAAAATTCCTCTGCAGCAGAATTTTGCTCATTTATTTTAGTGCTATTTCAACATATGGATCCTCTAAATTGAAGTAATTGAGTCACATCAATCAAACCTGCTGTAAAAGCTCTTTCTCTCTCTCACTCTTTGTTTATCTGACATTTATGTTTTGCTCTGGTCAGCCCCTTGGTTCAGGTTCAGATATTTCATATTGTTACTTTTTTCATTGTGAGGCCAGATTGAGGCTTCATTCCAAAACACAGTGAGCTGCCTACTGCATACATAGACAACTGCCTTCTATGGCACCATCCTAACTAAAATTATTTGGTACACTGTACATAGGCAGAAGTTCTGTGTGTCATAAAAATAGCTTTCCTCACACAAAGCACATAAGAGACTCTTGAAAGGATACTGCATTTGTGAAACAATGGCTACACATTCCCTATCAATATTAAGCCCAATTTATGGACATTTTTGAACTTACTGCTTCTAAAAGCATTTTGATCTGCATATTCAGACTATCATATCTGATTCCATAATATTTGAATCAATTTCACTTCTCTGTGTCTTATTCAATCATGACCTTTTTTTCTTTTGAGGCTTTTAATTGTTTTTTTCTGTCATCAGCCACACATGCATCCTTTTTTATTTTCTTCACCCTTTCCCTCCTCTGAGTTGCATCAGTGCAGTGTCCACACCAGCACCTTACAAAACCTCTTCATTTCATCTTTCTCCTCTGACCTCCTGTCAACCCATCATTTCCTTATATCCTTCTTTTCCTCTACTTTGGTTTTTTATATAATCTGTGACTAATGCATTTGAAGTTTGAAGTCCTTACTCAACCTCCAGGAGCGACTGTGCTTTGCATACAGAAATCAGTAGTCAGGCAATGCAGAAAAATGAGTGCTAGCACAGCAGAGTCCAGGGTTCAACGCACCTTCCAGTTACCATGGTTACTGCTGGATTCAGTGTGTCTTTTATAGCAGGTGTTGTGCTTGAAGTGAAGTTGCAGAATATATAACAATATATAAAAGGTAAAATAATTTAACTAGGAGTGTCATCTGAATACAGTATTAATATAGTACAGGTCAGTACATAGAAATATAAGGAATATAAATAAAAAAAAATCAGTTCTGGACAAGATATGGAATAGATTTTTTTGAATAGATGTTATTCACCGTTTAGATATTGTTTTCTTAATGGAGGCATTTAGAACAATGAAGATTTTAAATTTATTCCTTCCTAGCATTAATATCTGGCATGGAAAACTGTCAAATCTTTCCAAAATAATTTTTATAAAGAATAATAGCAATCATGAACGAATAGACAAGTCATGAAAAAATTTACATTTTTTTCCAAAACCTAATGCAAATCCGACCCAACAATGTATTGACTTGTAAAACCACTTTATGTAATTTTTATTCAATATTTTATTAAAAATTCGATTTTTTTTTTTCTGAGCAAAGGTTAATTTACAATTAATTGTGGCTACTTTGATTAATTAATCAGCATATCAAGTAGTTCATTAGATTATGAAGTGACTATAAATGTTTTAAGCAATTAAAAGCCTTAATTATGGATCTTTAGTCTGATCTTTTAAGTTACACCTAGCTTATGGTCAGTAAAATACTTATTTTTTGAATATTTTTAATGTTCCCTGGAGTAGTATGTTTAACACTGGAATAATATATGCTATGATACGCATAATCTGCTATGGTTAGGAAAATGTTTTGTCAGTGTTATAAACATTTAACTTTATTATTGGGTCCATTTCTTAGTGTGTTTTGAAACTGTGGCAGGTTGTGACAGCACACCACTGCAGTCCTGCTGAATATTTCATGCCCATCTGTAGAAATTTATGGCTCTGTTTACATCGGCCAATAAAAATAAAGGAGTATGACAGAACCCCGCCCCATCCCATAATATACTCTCACTTTCTCCACTGGTGACTTTCGTTGTTGAATTCTCTTAGCTGCAAAATTTTAATTAGTTATGTTTTTGAATTATTGAAAATGACTTCTAATTTCAGTTAAAATTGCTTAAAATCATCATTTAGAGTGATGGTCAGAATATAGCTTATTATATTATTATATATATTAGCTTTCAGATCATTTAACATCTGCACTCTGTACTTGCTGTTATTGTGTGGATAAAGAGAAAGCGAGGTGGCATAGGTGTCCCTAGAGACTGTGTTCATGAAGTGCTTTGGATTGTGCGTGCGATAAGATGGCAGACGCACTGTGCATGCTAATGATGAGGGGCTCCATTCTCACACAGCACCACAGGGAAAGCACACAGTCTTTCTGCATTACAAATATGCTCATCTGCCTGATGGTCTCTTGACGTTCACACACACTTCTACATGCGCTCCAGCACCAGATATGCTTATCTGGCCGATAGGATAGTTAGCACTCATGCACACATTGCAGATGCGCCCTGTCTCATAATGAGGTGAGGATGGCACCTCTACTTAATTGAAGGAATTTCTGTTTTGATCACCTGAGTGGTGCAGAGCAGGATAAGCTAGTGACTGGGGGATGACATGCTGCAAGAGACGATAGAATGAAAATGCATGAGAATTGAGAAAAAAAGAGAAAGAAGAAAAAACACAAAAGACTGATGATGTCAGCTGCCATTGCCGGTTCACTCCAGGGACAGGAGAGAAAATGTCAGATTGAAATCGACCTGTTCCCACAGCTGTTTTCTGCTTCTGAAATCACATAATTTCCAGACCAGTCAATGACATCCTGATAATGGCAATGACAGCTTCTAATGAAAGATGGATGAGATCTACTCATTACTTTTGTGTAAATCGATAGTTCTTTTTTTATTGGTACAGGGAGGTGAAGTAATTAGTGACCTTAATGACTGCACAGGATATTCCGTTTCTGTACAGTTATATCTGTTTCTTTTTCTTGAATGTATTGACAAAATCATAAACAACTTTAACTGTCCTGTATAAACGGGTGTGAGTGAATAATACAGAATGTCTTCTGTGTTTGTTTATTCTCTGCAAAATTCTGATTGAAATTGCTGTAATAGTGCCATAATATTGCTGATTTATGATTCTATGCAAATCATAATACCCTGGTATTTTCGTAACTATCATAGCATATGGAAATGTTAATCATTCAGTAGCATGAAATAAAAGTACCACTGTATTTTCGTCCGATAATATCACTGTACTATGCTACAGCGGCAGTACTTTTTTTGTAAGGAATATTCCAGGGAGGATCTGAACTTCAGTTTAACTCTACTGATTTGTTTCTACACAAATTCTCATTAAATGCACCAAATACACAATGCCTTTATTTAAAATTAAACAAAATGTGTTTTCTCTTTTCAGGAGTGTCTTTTAACAGTGTATATACTCAGATTTGGAGGGTGTTACTGCATCTTGCAGCTGATCCGTTTCCAGATGTCTCTGATCTGGCCATGAAGGTTCTCAACAGCATCGCATACAAGGTACAGACAGACCTGGGATCCTCCTTACACCTACCCCATTTTACTGTGCTCACATATTTATACCTGCTGCATCTGCTTATATTTATATTTGTGACCCGTGCTGGCAAATTGAGTCGGAAATGCACACGGGCTAATTATGAGCTACAGGCAAAACAAGTCAAAAATGTTGATTTTGGTCGAATTTGAGGTTTCGCAACGAGTTCATTAAGCCCTCATATAGTCATCCAAATGCTTCAAATAGCAATTAAACATATAAAAGTATCTTTATTTGCGTGTTTTCTTAGAGGTGTACCTTCCCTTTGTCCATGAAAAATGCCCTTTTCTCTGCTCGCTTCACCACTCATACTTCCCCTCAGCACAAGTTTAGTAACATTTTAAAACGCAGCATTCCAACTTTGTGAATATTCATAGCGAATTTTGGATGGCAAGAGTCTAAACCAATGAAATGTGATTTTCAAACTCATGCTGATGTAAACAAATCAATCTTACTCGCACTGACTGACAGATCTGAAGCGTGCGCACAAAGACGCCTCAGACAGCGTGCGAACAGAATAAACGTCTTGGTGACTCTTTTGTGGTGCTGGTCCTTCAAGAGTCACTTTCAATCTACAGTGGTATGCGAAAGTTTGGGAACCCCTTGCAGAATCTGTGAAAATGTGAATAATTTTAACAAAATACAAAATGCATGTTATTTTTTATTTATGTTTATTTTATGTGAACCCTTGATTCTTAATACTGTGTGTGGTTAACTGGATGATCTATGACTGTTTTTATGTTTTGTGATGGTTGTTCATGAGTCCCTTGTTTGTTCTGAGCAGTTAAACTGAACTCTGTTCTTCAGAAAAATCCTCTATGTCCTGCAGATTCTTCAGTTTTCAAGGATTTTTTGCATATTTGAACCCTTTACAGCAGTGACTGTATGATTTTGAGATTCATCTATTCACATTGAGGACAATTGATGGACTCAAACACAACAATTAAAAAAGGTTCAAACATTCACTGATCCTCCAGAAGGAAACACGGTGCATTAAGAGTCAGGAGGTGAAAACTTTTTGAATTTAAAGATCAAGGTAAATTGTACTTAATTTGTCTTCCAGGAAACATGCATGTACCTTCTGTTACTTCCGAAGGGAAGTACTAACTGAAAAAAAAAATATTTCAACAAAATAAGAAAAATTTGGACTTCTTCATCCTGTTCAAAAGTTTTCACCCCCGGCTCTTAATGCATCGTGTTTCCTTCTGAAGCATCAGTGAATGTTTGAACCTTTTTTTAAAGTTGTGTTTGAGTCCCTCAATTGTCCTCAGTGTGAAAAGATGGATCTTAAAATCATACAGTAAAGGGTTCAAATATGCAAAAAATCCTTGAAAACTGAAGAATCTGCAGGACATGGAGGATTTTTCTGAAGAACAGAGTTCAGTTTAACTGCTCAAATCAAACAAGGGACTCATGAACAACCATCACAAAACAAAAAAACCAGTCATAGATCATCCAGGTAACCACACAGAGTATTCAGAATCAAGGGTTCACAAACTTTTGAACTGAGATATTTTAATAAATTCAGCTACTTTTTTGTCTTGTGGATTATATGTAAACATCTTTTATGTAAAATATCTTACTCAGGACAGTACTAAATAAAAAATAACATGCATTTTGTATGATCTCTCTTATTTTGTTAAAATTATTCACATTTTCACAGATTCTGCAAGGGGTTCCCAAACTTTCGCATACCACTGTATCTGTCTATAAAGCATATATTAAAAAAAAACAAAAAAAAAACAGACTTCATGTATTTTACAACACTTCAGCTTGTGATTCTTATTAGGTGGGGATCATTTTTTTAAGGATTCTTTACCTAAACTAAGTCTCTGAGATCTTGACACCTTGCACTTCTGGATACTCTAGGTAGGTTGCAGTTCTGGAAAATGGTGGCGCTGGAGGGTTCCTGATGGTTTCACACTTATTTCTTCACCATAATTCTTAATTCTTTTGCAGTTAACATGTGTCTTTTCTTCTCCTCCTGTTTTTGTCTGACCCTGCTGACACTGTCCAATTGTCATTCCTTAACTGCAGTTTCTAGTATTGCATCCTTCTCATGGGCATTACTTTTTTTTTTACTTTTCAGTCTGAGTTAAAATGTTTGTTTTGTTTATTTATCCATGTTTTTTTTAGATAACTGGTATCAATCTCAGACAAAATAATTTGCCAGATCTATGGAAACCCTACTTAGAGGTTGTTCCACATTATTAAGTAAGTCACAGTTCTCATGCAATAGGGGAGGAAGAAAGATCTTTCTGAAGATGAAAAGCATGAAATGGTGCAATGTTGTGCAAAAGGCATGAAAACAACTCATATTGTGTGAAAACTGAATGGAGATTATTGAATTATTATAAGATTTGTGAGTGATTTAGAGCACTGCAGAACTCAGTCAGATAAAGGCTTATAAATGAAAGTTCCTGTCAAAAAAATTAATTGTATTAAAAGGGCAGCTATAAAAAAAAAAAGCCAGTGTTGAGCAGCAAACAGGTATTTGAAGCTGCTGGTGTCTCTGGAGTCTTGAGAAGCTCTCCATGCAGTCTGGCAGTTGTGCGTAAAGATGCATTTTAGCCACCGCTAACCAAACCTCACAAAGAGAAACATTTACAGTGGGTGTAGAAATACATTTTCAAACAGTTTTATTGCTGTGGTGCTTTTTTGCAGCATGGGATAGTGCATAGTGCATTGTATTTCAGAAGGCACTATCCTCCTTTTTATACCATAGCTGAAAATGGCCAGTTATGAACTCCACATATCTTGCAAAAGTCATTTTAATACCCTCCATCTCACTTCCTAATATTCCAGCCCAAATCATCACCCGCCAGCTCCTTGCTAACGTCGCAGTCTTGTTGGAACGTGGTGGCCATTCATCAACCATCCGGAAATCCATCCATTTAGACCATCCATTGTAGTACAGCATTAGTCAGTGAATAAAACTATTTAAAAATGAGTCTTCATGTATTTCTAAACCCACTGTAAATGTTTCTCTTTGTGAGCTTTGGTTTGGAGTGGCTGAAATGCATCTTTACGCACAACTGCCAGCCTGCATGGAGAGCTTCTTGAGACTCCAGAGACACCAGCAGCTTCAAATACCTGTTTGCTGCTCAACACTGGCTTTTTTTTAGTAGCTGCCCTTTTAATACAATTAATTTTTTTAACAGGAACTTTCCTCAATAAGCCTTTATCTGACCGAGTTCTGCTGTGCTCTAAATCACTCACAAATCTTATGATAATTCGATAATCTCCATTCAGTTTCACACAATATTAGTTGTTTTCATGCCTTTGCACAACATTGCACCATTTCATGCTTTTCAGCTTCAGAAAGATCTTTCTTCCTCCCCATATTGCATGAGAACTGTGACTTGCTTAATAATGTGGAACAACCTCTAAGTAGGGTTTCCATAGACCTGGCAAATTATTTTGTCTGAGATTGATACCAGTTATCTAAAAAGACATGGATAAATAAACAAACAAACATTTTCTTAGAAAAACTAAAATCTGAACGTTTATTGTACTTAAATCTTACTGATATGTCACTTGCATAATAATTTGGAACACAGTGTATGTACATGAAGTCCACAAATACACAGGTCCACATACTACATCTGAGCCTTAGACACCTGCTACTGTTTAACTTTCCAAATTCAGCCCTCTTTGTTATTGAGCAAATGCGATTAAAAAGAAACTGCTCCCTGTGGCCTAGTAATGTGAGCAGTAGCTCTGAGAGGCAGCCGTAAGTTAAGGTAATAACCACCACTGACTTCTGTCTCTCAATATCTGCTGTGCAAGCCGTGTCAGTCCCCTGCTGAGGCTCCTCATCAATGGCCTATGGGTCCCTACCCGCATGTTGCACTGCGTTAGCACATAACACTCCACTAATGAATTAGCCTGAGCTGAAAGAGCACTACACTATTCCACACACCAACTGTTCATCTTCTATATGGTGCATTGCGCCAGTGTTTCTAGATAAAACTCGTGACACTACTAACTTAACTACATTTTCAGTTGCTGTTTTCAAAATAGTGTAACTTGTCCAGTTACAAATTACATTTTCCAACATGTAGCAGCATATCAGCTGTTTTTAAGATTCACATTGTTGTTTATGTAGCTTTACTTTCAAGAAAACTGGGGGAATATTCAAACGCACTTTTAGTCTGATTAATTCTAGTCAGTTGTTTTGTCCTAAATGAATCTCTTTTTCATATTTTTCATTGTCCATTCATTCTGGATTTGTTCAAAATCTAAATCAACAGATAAAAAAAGACTCTCAAATATTTCGTTAACTTGCTGTTCATTGCTACGTATTCAACTTTGGTGCATTCTGTATAAATGTATAAGTTTGAGGCTTGTTTTCATACTTAAAACTAGTGTCTATAAATCAGCAATTTTATATTGTATTGTCGTACCTTTTTTGTTGTTTTTTTTTGTTTTTGTTTTTGTTTTTTATATCGTAAGAAAGCTGTAGGGAGACTTTGGAAAATTAAGTTACTGCAGACTTGCTTTTCTGCTTTAACTAAATCTCTTCTTTTCATCTTGTGTACATCATGCTGGGCTATGTTTTTAAGTTGAAGCTTTAAAATGTCTGTATAATCTCTTGTTACATGGTTCAAACTGGAGAGAGGGGAGTGGTAAACAAACTCCCAAAAATCATCTGACAAAGTATCGGACACTCTGGCTTGATTTGTTTGCATCATGTCTACATTAGCTTGAGCCCGATTGCAGCCAAATGACTAACAATAGCTTCTAGGTTGTTGTTTTTTAACCATGGTTTTGAAATGTTTATTTTTTCATTTTTTTTATGTCAGCTACATCAGCACTTTAATGTAAAACCTTAACAAATCTTGTTTTTTTTCCCCCTCTCTCTTTTGTTTGAGCTAGACACTGATTGATGTTAAAAAGACTATGATTGCAGAACTTTTGGAGGTTGTTTGAGCAAAGGGTCATGTTGTAAATTTCAAATAATCAGACTCAGCTTGTTTTGTCTTTGACCTTTCTTAAGTTCCGGAGCAGCAGGTGACAATGAGTGCCAATTTGTCACGCTGACATTTGTGCAGTGATACTCCGATAGACCTGCTGAGTCCAATCAGTGCAAAATAACACACACACCTCTGTCAGAGCCTGTTCTGACTTACCCAGACATTTACTTATACTAGGACTAAAATACAGTATATACTTCATTGGTGTTGAAGTGCATCTCCTTAAGCATGTAGAAAGACAATACACCAGCATTAAGAGTGATACACTACTACAATATATCACTGCATCTTGTATAACACAGACCTCTTTGTTGTCTTGCAGTAGTGTTTGTGTTTCAATAAAATCTTAAAAAGAACACTCAGAAACTTCTATTGCACGTTGAGTTGTAAGCAATATTAGGCCAAAAAAAGTCACTTTTTGCATTTTTTGAACTTGCTATTTAGGACAGCAGTGCATTCAAATAACATTTTGTAACTCATCTACGATCTGATTTTTCATGTTTACATTTCTTTAAATGTATTGAAACTCAATTCCACATGAGAATCAAATAAGAAGATTATATTTTATTTTTCATTGATTATGTTCAGTGCACAAACATAGTGTTGTTTAATCATACTTTACCCTCTATACCACTGAGATGCCCCAGCTTTTATCGTTCTCACCAATAAATAATACAAGAAATTTTGATTTGGAGTAAAACATTTGTGCAAACTACATAATTAAAAAGTAACAGATATTAGCTGTTCCATCAACTATTGAGCTACCTATAGAGGCAGTATTTGGGGGCATCATCGATGCACATGGCTGTTCCAAAAGATAAGCATCTTAATTATGATGCTTCCTAAGCTAAGAGCATTGTTTTAGCCAAATTTTAAGGCAGCATCACATATATCCTTTGTACACAGGACAATATCAAAATGGATTGTGACAAGCTTGGTCAAATATAATAACAATAATAATAATAATGTAAAAAAATAACCCTCTGATTAAAAAATCTAACTGTATTAAAGTCAATTTTAAGTTGTTACTAGTTCAATTACAGGACATATTCGCTACACGTGTATTGTAAACAGCCTTAAGCCTTTGCAATGCTTCACTTCATTAGACATCTACAGTTTTAGGATACTGCCTATGTGCGGTAGGTAGATTTTGTCTCCCTTTTATAGAGGTTGTTCAGCTGTAAATAAAAAAATAATATCTTTTCTCTCTCAATATTCATATCTGTTTTTCTTTTTTAACGTAATGAATCTGTGGGACAGAAACTCAAGCATTTTAATCTTTGATCTGCTGCCCAAACACACAATAACTTTATTTCTGTCTACTCAGTCATGATTAATCTGTCTCTCTCTCACTTCCCTGTAGGCTTTAGCATAAAAATCAGATTAGACCATCTCTCCAGATGGTGATGAGAGGATAGGATTGTTAACTAGATTTTGATGAAGAAGATAAGTCAACTTCCTGTGTTTTTGTAGACAGCGTTGTTTCATTTTTTTACCCTTTTAGGTTGCGATTAGAGTTATGAGGAAGAGTTTTGCTGTTGCTTTTTTCTCTAGGATTACAGCTCAAACAGACATGCATACATATATTTGCATACATTAACTGTATTGTATTTTACTTGCAGTCATACAGGGCCACCAGAAATTATTTTTGTTTTAGCGCTTAGCTATCAAACCTTGAAATGTAGCCATCCACAGTAGCCACCGGTGGTAGATAAAAAAAATTCTGCTTTTGATGGAATCAGAACCAGGATGCACAATTTTATACTACATTGTTATAAAACATCTGCATTCTACACTGCTTCTCACATCAGGCCACCATGAATGCTCGCACACAGAGGATTCTGGACTCAGGTTCCTTGACCCAATCAGCACCTGCCAGCCCCACCAGCAAAGGAACTCTCATACATCAAGCAGGGTGAGTTACTCACACTGAAATATGTATTTGATTTGTTTAAAATCAGCAGCAGGACCATATAGTCACCTGGAATGATTTAGATTTTTTTATATAACAGGTGAAAAAGCAGAATGTAATAGCTTGCGCTTCTGTTATTTTACTCTACTTTGCATCTATTAAACAGCATCCTGTTCTTTTTGATATGTTTATTGGCTGTGGCTATTAATTTTATTTTAACATGCAGCATTGCAGTGCATGCTGACCCTGTTCTTTTGCAGCACATTAATCTGTGTTATGGCCCTGCTTGTTGGTGTTGTAGTGCTTCCCACAGATCCAAACGCTCTTCATCTCCCTCCAGCGGATCTCCTCCCATGCCCGGTGCCTCCAGCTCCAGTCTCACCAATGAAGTGCCCAAACCGCCGGTCCGGGAGGCACCGTCCAATCGGCCACCATACACACCGACTTTGGGTGGCCAGGCGCCCCACTCGCAGCAGTTCCCACGCACCAGGAAGATGTTTGACAAGGGCCCTGATCAGGTACAGCAGTGATATTACAAACCCGATTCCAAAAAAGTTGGGACACTGTAAAAATTGTGAATAAAAAAGGAATGCAATAATTTACAAATCTCATAAACTTATATTTTATTCACAATAGAATATAGATAACATATCAAATGTTGAAAGTGAGACATTTTGAAATGTCATGCCAAATATTGGCTCATTTTGGATTTCATGAGAGCTACACATTCCAAAAAAGTTGGGACAGGTAGCAATAAGAGGCCGGAAAAGTTAAATGTACATATAAGGAACAGCTGGAGGACCAATTTGCAACTTATTAGGTCAATTGGCAACATGATTGGGTATAAAAAGAGCCTCTCAGAGTGGCAGTGTCTCTCAGAAGTCAAGATGGGCAGAGGATCACCAATTCCCCCAATGCTGCGGCGAAAAATAGTGGAGCAATATCAGAAAGGAGTTTCTCAGAGAAAAATTGCAAAGAGTTTGAAGTTATCATCATCTACAGTGCATAATATCATCCAAAGATTCAGAGAATCTGGAACAATCTCTGTGCGTAAGGGTCAAGGCCGGAAAACCATACTGGATGCCCGTGATCTTCGGGCCCTTAGACGGCACTGCATCACATACAGGAATGCTACTGTAATAGAAATCACAACACGAGCTCAGGAATACTTCCAGAAAACATTGTCGTGAACAAAATCCACCGTGCCATTCGCCGTTCCCGGCTAAAACTCTATAGGTCAAAAAAGAAGCCATATCTAAACATGATCCAGAAGCGCAGGCGTTTTCTCTGGGCCAAGGCTAATTTAAAATGGACAGTGGCAAAGTGGAAAACTGTTCTGTGGTCAGACGAATCAAAATTTGAAGTTCTTTTTGGAAAACTGGGAAGCCATGTCATCCGGACTAAAGAGGACAAGGACAACCCAAGTTGTTACCAGCGCTCCGTTCAGAAGCCTGCATCTCTGATGGTATGGGGTTGCATGAGTGCGTGTGGCATGGGCAGCTTACACATCTGGAAAGGCACCATCAATACTGAAAGGTATATTCAAGTTCTAGAACAACATATGCTCCCATCCAGACGTCGTCTCTTTCAGGGAAGACCTTGCATTTTCCAACATGACAATGCCAGACCACATACTGCATCAATTACAACATCATGGCTGCGTAGAAGGAGGATCCGGGTACTGAAATGGCCAGCCTGCAGTCCAGATCTTTCACCCATAGAAAACATTTGGCGCATCATAAAGAGGAAGATGCGACAAAGAAGACCTAAGACAGTTGAGCAACTAGAAGTATTATTAGACAAAGTATTAGACAAGAATGGGACAACATTCCTATTCCTAAACTTGAGCAACTTGTCTCCTCAGTCCCCAGACGTTTGCAGACTGTTATAAAAAGAAGAGGGGATGCCACACAGTGGTAAACATGGCCTTGTCCCAACTTTTTTGAGATGTGTTGATGCCATGAAATTTAAAATCAACTTATTTTTCCCTTAAGATACATTTTCTCAGTTTAAACATTTGATATGTCATCTATGTTGTATTCTGAATAAATTATTGACATTTGAAACTTCCACATCATTGCATTCTGTTTTTATTTACAATTTGTACAGTGTCCCAACTTTTTTGGAATCGGGTTTGTAGTTTCCCAACAGATCCTTCTCCATCCTTCTGTGTTGTTTATTTGCCATGCCATATGATTATTTAAGAAAAACTATTTTTTAGCTTTTCTTATTTTGTGGCAGCCTTGTTTGTCGTTTAGACCAACAGTAGACGTTAGTTTTAGCTACTTTGTGAGGTTATATAAATGAAACTAAGCCTTGTGCCCCAGGCTTTGGATGTCTTCAGTATTAATTTTTTTGAGGGCAAAAAGCCTTCATTAGATGGCTAGAAGCTCAGTAGTCTACCGTTAAAGTTGTTGTCTCTCAGAAGTACAAGAAGCCCATAAGACAGAAAATAAAGAGTTGGATGAGAGAGAGAGATTACAATAGAAAAAGACATGCTGCATTGTTTCTTAAATGTTAGCAAACTAGTAACTTGAAATGCAGATTAATATTCAGCAAGGATGCATTAAATCGGTCAAAAGTGACTGTAAATACATTTACAATGTTATTTCATATAAATGCTGTTCTTTTAAACTTCCTATTCATCAAAGAATCTTTTCCATAAGAATATTAAGCAGCACAACTGTTTTCAACATAAATATTTAATGCCCAAGTATTTTTAAAGAGATACATTCTGGGGACATCTGAGATTTATATTACATCTTATAAAAAGGGGCATAACAGATCCCTGTGAAGTTTCAGCTCAAAATGCCCCACAGATAATTTATTATACCATGTTGTGAATGCCCAATTTTGAGTGGAAGGAAAAATGTACTGTTTTTGTGCATGTATCTTTAAATGCAAATGAGCTGCTGCCCCCCACCCTACTTTCCAGATGAGGGCGGAGCCTGTACAGCTCATGCCTCAGAATAATACACTGCCACTCTTGTTTGGTTTTGATTATCATCTATATTGCTGTCACGCTCACATGAGATTGCAGTTCTTGAAACATCACATGTTTATTATCTGCATGCATTTTAAATCCATATCAGTCTAAACTTCTGATGATACACATACGAAGCACACGCACAGAGAGCTGGAAGAGTATTAAACTAAGTTCTCTTTCACGTGTTATTGCGCTTAAACTGTCAAATAAACACAAGGTTATGTCAAAAACAGGCACGGTTCACATAAACAGTCGGTTATGTCTGTAAACGTAAACTGCAAGTAAAGAAATCGCATGTGTATATTACATACCTACTGCTATATATTCTGTTAATATGAATCAAACAACAAAAGAAAAACAGAAAATCACTCACTGCTCTTGATTAAATTAACTTTAGTAGCTTTAATAAGAATAAATTTCTTACTTGAATTCTGCTGTTAATTGCTCTGGTGAGGAGATAAGCATGGCAGACTATGTACAGTTCACTGAGGGCAGGGTCTATGCAAAAAGGGCAGAGTTCGTCATCAGTCATGGGCTGGGCCTAGGCATTTTGTGATGTCACAAAAGGTAGAATCTGCAAACGACTTGTTCTGAGACACTGCTAATGATTTATGGGGATGAAAAAAAGAGAAGTGGGTGGATTTTTACCATTAAAGGGTGGTTGTGTACACCCACTGCTGACAAACATTTATGTTCAAACACTATGTAAAAGTGAATTTTACTTAATAGGTCCCTTTAGTTAGTAAATAGTTGTGTAGAAAGCAGGATAAAGCACAGTCAGTAAGACCTGATCACCCTGTGAGTGTTTATGTGGTGATTCGGTTACATATTGTCATTTGTCTGGTGTTTTCCTCAGACTGCTGAGGATGGAGATGAGACAGCTGCTCACAGGAGTTTCATCAGTGTTAGTCTGCAGACAGGTCTTTGCGACTGGAGTGCCAAATACTTCGCTCAGCCAGTCATGAAGGTGAGTGCTTCATGGATTAGTAAATGGATGTGAATAAGTTGGACCCCACTTTTAATATTATCAAATAAAAATCTGCCCGAAGTGAAGGTTAGTGATGAAGTGTCTCAGGACTGTGATCCTCTGGGGCCTGATATATATAAATGCACAAAATGGCCATTTGAAAATATGCGTGCATAGTTTTACACACACATATCAGGATTTATAACAAATAAACTTGCTGTAATTATGTGCTCACTGTCCACACACTCTAGACCAGGGGTTCATTATTTTGCTTGCACCAGTTAACGAGTGCATATGTATTGGTCTAGAGCAGGGATGGTGAACTACCGTCCTGGAGAGCCACTGTCCTGCAGAGTTTTGCTTCAACCCTAATCAAACACATCTGAACACAGCTAATCAATGTCTGAAGTGTTACTAGAAAGCTACAGGCAGGTGAGATTTTATCAGGGTTGGAGCTGAAAGCAGCAGGACTATGGCTCTCCTGGACCAGAGTTCGTCACCCCTGCTCTAGACCAATGCATATGCACTCGTTAACTGGTGTAAGCAAAGTAATGAAGTAAAAAAAATAGCTTTAAACTCTGTTTTCCATTTGATACACATTCATATTAAATATGCCACTCTCATTAATGGTGAACTCAAATTACAGGTCCTTCTCAAAAAATTAGCATATTGTGATAAAGTTCATTATTTTCCATAATGTAATGATAAAAATTAAACTTTCATATAT
Organism: Anabarilius grahami; assembly: GCA_003731715.1. Classification (NCBI taxonomy): domain Eukaryota; kingdom Metazoa; phylum Chordata; class Actinopteri; order Cypriniformes; family Xenocyprididae; genus Anabarilius; species Anabarilius grahami. Next base: position 577,860 of record RJVU01079141.1, read on the forward strand.
TTTAGATTCATTGCACACCAACTGAAATATTTCAGGTCTTTTATTGTTTTAATACTGATGATTTTGGCATACAGCTCATGAAAACCCAAAATTCCTATCTCAAAAAATTAGCATATTTCATCCGACCAATAAAAGAAAAGTGTTTTTAATACAAAAAAAGTCAACCTTCAAATAATTATGTTCAGTTATGCACTCAATACTTGGTCGGGAATCCTTTTGCAGAAATGACTGCTTCAATGCGGCGTGGCATGGAGGCAATCAGCCTGTGGCACTGCTGAGGTGTTATGGAGGCCCAGGATGCTTCGATAGCGGCCTTAAGCTCATCCAGAGTGTTGGGTCTTGCGTCTCTCAACTTTCTCTTCACAATATCCCACAGATTCTCTATGGGGTTCAGGTCAGGAGAGTTGGCAGGCCAATTGAGCACAGTAATACCATGGTCAGTAAACCATTTACCAGTGGTTTTGGCACTGTGAGCAGGTGCCAGGTCGTGCTGAAAAACGAAATCTTCATCTCCATAAAGCTTTTCAGCAGATGGAAGCATGAAGTGCTCCAAAATCTCCTGATAGCTAGCTGCATTGACCCTGCCCTTGATAAAACACAGTGGACCAACACCAGCAGCTGACATGGCACCCCAGACCATCACTGACTGTGGGAACTTGACACTGGACTTCAGGCATTTTGGCATTTCCTTCTCCCCAGTCTTCCTCCAGACTCTGGCACCTTGATTTCCGAATGACTTTGGACCACTGAGCAACAGTCCAGTGCTGCTTCTCTGTAGCCCAGGTCAGGCGCTTCTGCCGCTGTTTCTGGTTCAAAAGTGGCTTGACCTGGGGAATGCGGCACCTGTAGCCCATTTCCTGCACACGCCTGTGCACGGTGGCTCTGGATGTTTCTACTCCAGACTCAGTCCACTGCTTCCGCAGGTCCCCCAAGGTCTGGAATCGGTCCTTCTCCACAATCTTCCTCAGGGTCCGGTCACCTCTTCTCGTTGTGCAGCGTTTTTTGCCACACTTTTTCCTTCCCACAGACTTCCCACTGAGGTGCCTTGATACAGCACTCTGGGAACAGCCTATTCGTTCAGAAATTTCTTTCTGTGTCTTACCCTCTCGCTTGAGGGTGTCAATGATGGCCTTCTGGACAGCAGTCAGGTCGGCAGTCTTACCCATGATTGCGGTTTTGAGTAATGAACCAGGCTGGGAGTTTTTAAAAGCCTCAGGAATCTTTTGCAGGTGTTTAGAGTTAATTAGTTGATTCAGATGATTAGGTTAATAGCTCGTTTAGAGAACCTTTTCATGATATGCTAATTTTTTGAGATAGGAATTTTGGGTTTTCATGAGCTGTATGCCAAAATCATCAGTATTAAAACAATAAAAGACCTGAAATATTTCAGTTGGTGTGCAATGAATCTAAAATATATGAAAGTTGAATTTTTATCATTACATTATGGAAAATAATGAACTTTATCACAATATGCAAATTTTTTGAGAAGGACCTGTATATTAAAGACCCCCTGTGGTGAAAATCAAGTTTTTAATGTTGTTTAAATGTCTATGTAGTGTTTTTAATATGCCTTAAGACAAACAATGTGCAAATTCATAAGTCAGCACCATTGCTGAGTATTTTATGTTTGAAACTGCAGTAAACCAAGACAAACAAAAACCTGCGGTTTGAAATCGGTGGTGTTTGTGACGTCACAGACTACCTTGTTACCAATCACAACAACGTGTCGGCAGGCTTTAGCATATCATTAACTATGACTGCTCTGAAGCAGGAAAGTCTCGAGAGCAGCCAGGTTATCCCGGTATGTTTTCTGTTGATATGAAAAATTGTGTAGATTTAGCAATATAGCGAGTCTATTACGATGTTATGATGAACTATATGCCTTTCTCCACTGATGTTTTGAGTTGTTCAAAGCGTTTGTAAGGATACTGATTGTTAGAAGGCAGCTGTCTGACTCTGTCTGTGATGAAGAGCGGGGACGGTGTGTGTAACATTAGCAACACATTATTAGCTGTTCGATAACGTAGTCAAGCAAAAGGCTAATTATATTAATTCATATTAATTAATGGCAGAACTGTCGCAAGCGCTGTACCAAGTGTCCGAGCGCATAGGGGCTCGCGCCAAAGTAAAGTGATAGAAGAAGAAGAAGAAGAATCAGAATGAGCTTTATTGCCAGGTATGTTGTTTACACATACTAGGAATTTGTTTTAGTGACAGAAGCTCCACAGTGCAACAGAGTAACAGCGACAAGACAAGACACATAATAAAAAGAATAAAATAATAATATACAAATTTACAAGATAGACAAAGTGCAAAAAAAGCAAAAAACAATATATAATATAGACAATTGTATGTGCAGTTATGTGTGCAAATTTGAAGTATAAGTAAGTGTTTTAAGTAAATGATGTGTAATAGTGTAATAGTGTTGTGTGTTCCATGTTTGTCAAGTGTTCATGAGATGGATTGCCTGAGGGAAGAAACTGTTCCTGTGTCTGGTCGTTCTGGTGCTCAGGGCTCTGTAGCGTCGACCAGATGGCAACAGTTCAAAGAGGGAGTGTGCTGGATGTGAGGGGTCCAGAGTGATCTTCTTTGCCCTTTTTCTCACTCTGGATAAGTACAGTTCTTGGAGAGTGGGGAGGGTTGTGCCAATGATTCGCTCAGCAGACCGGACTACCCTCTGTAGTCTTCTGAGGTCAGATTTGGTAGCTGAGCTGAACCAGACGGTAATTGAAGTGCAGAGGATGGATTCAATGATGGCAGAGTAGAACTGTTTCAGCAGCTCCTGTGGAAGATTGAACTTCCTCAGCTGGCGAAGGAAGTACAACCTCTGCTGGGCCTTTTTCACAATGGATTCGATGTGGTTGTCCCACTTCAGGTCCTGGGAGATGGTGGTGCCCAGGAACCTGAATGACTCCACTGCAGTCACAGTGCTGTTCATGATGCTGAGTGGGGGGAGAGCAGGGGGGTTTCTCCTGAAGTCCACGATCATCTCCACTGTCTTGAGCGTGTTGAGCTCCAGGTTGTTAAGACTGCACCAGACAGCCAGCAGTTCAACCTCCAGTCTGTAAGCAGACTCGTCTCCGTCCCGGATGAGGCCGATGACTGTGGTGTCATCTGCAAACTTCAGGAGCTTGACAGAGGGGTCTTTAGAGGTGCAGTCATTGGTGTAGAGGGAGAAGAGCAGAGGGGAGAGAACACAGCCCTGAGGAGCTCCAGTGCTGATGGTGCGGGTGCTGGATGAGAATTTTCCCAGCCTCACTAGCTGCTGCCTGTCTGTCAGGAAGCTTGTGATCCACTGACAGACAGAGGTGGGCACGGAGAGCTGAGTTAGTTTGGGCTGGAGGAGTGATGGGATGATGGTGTTAAAAGCAGAGCTGAAGTCCACAAACAGGATCCTCACATAAGTCCCTGGTCTGTCCAGATGCTGGAGAACATAATGCAGTCCCATATTGACTGCATCATCCACAGACCTGTTTGCTCGGTAAGCAAACTGCAGGGGGTCCAGTACAGTGTTAATTTTGACAAGAAATTTTAATTTAGTTTTAGTCTTAGTCTTTTGACTATAATTCTTTTTAGTTTTAGTCAAGTTTTAGTCATCTGATTTGTTTTAATTTTAGTCTTATTTTAGTCGACTAAAATTGCTTGGTATTTTAGTCGACTAAAATTGCTTGGTATTTTAGTCGACTAAAATAGCTTGGTATTTTAGTCGACTAAAATAAGACTAAAATCAATAACAGATTTACTAGACAATTTTTTACCGCTGGTATAGGAAACAAACTTAACCAAAATATATAAAACACAAATTCAACTTTATTTCAACACAACTGTGTCTTTATTTCAATTCAAAAGCTTTTATGCAGCAACATCTAACGGCCGTTGCAGTGACGCGATGACTTTACCAGTCGGCGATTGGCTCTTATTTAGAAGGCGGGACTTATTCCGCCATATTGCGCATTACACTTTCTCCCATTCAAAACAATACGAGTGACACGTCTTGTGTTATTCTATAGTCTTTGCGCGAGCTCAGTCAAAGACTGAATACCTTCGCTTCACGTCTCAATAAGTCAGGCTCTGATTGGTTCTCTTCTCATGCAGTCTCGCCTGTTCCGTTTTCCGTTTTTGTTCATTCCTCGCATCTCTCCCGTCTGCTGATTGGATTTTCGTCACAGTCTATTTTCGTCTCGTCCTTTATTCGTTGACGATAATGTCAATCAATTTAGTCATAGTTTTAGTCTTCATCAGTGACTTCTTTTTTAGTTTTCGTTTCGTTTTCGTCAGCAAAAATATATTCGTGACGAAAATAATGACGAAAATATTTAGTCAACGAAATTAACACTGGTCCAGTAAGGGTCCAGTGATGTCCTTCAGATAAGCCAGAACCAGTCTTTCAAATGACTTCATGGCCACAGACGTTAGAGCCACAGGTCTGTAGTCATTAAGACCAGTAATTTTAGGTTTCTTTGGGACGGGGATGATGGTGGAGCGTTTGAAGCATGAGGGGACTTCGCACAGCTCCAGTGATCTGTTGAAGATCTGTGTGAAGATGGGGGCCAGCTGGTCGGCGCAGGTTTTCAGACAGGCTGGTGAAACGCTGTCTGGGCCTGGTGCCTTTCTTCTCTTGTTCTTTCTGAAGACCTGGCGCACATCATCTTCACTCAACTGAAGTGGAGGTGTGGGGGAGAAGGGGGGTTGTTGGAGGTGTGAATGGTGATTTTTCAAACCTGCAATAAAACTCGTTCAGATCGTCTGCCAGGTGTTGATTTGCCACAGAGCTGGGGGATGGTGTCTTGCAGTTGGTGATGTCTTTCAGGCCTTTCCACACTGAAGCTGTGTCATTAGAAGAGAACTGATTCCGAAGTTTATCAGAATAATTCCTCTTTGCCACTCTAATCTCCTTTTCCAGCGTGTATTTGGCCTGTTTGTACAAGACTCTGTCCCCATTTCTGCGAGCATCTTCTTTGGCCTAACAAAACTAACAAAAACAGAACAAACACTGAAGAGCTAAGCACTGAGGCTGCCATGCGCGGCGCCATCTTGCGAAAGAATTCGCAAAATGCTGACTTGAAGTAAAGCCAATAAAGTTCATGTTTTTGTCCTTCGAAATAAATTATTACTATAAAACATAGCTAAAACAATATTGCTTCAAGTTCTGAGAGAGCTATTCAGTCCATTATAAATTTTAGCCTACCTGATAAGTTCAAGTAAATACGCTGGAAGTCCGCGCTAATTCAAATATGTGCATTTGCTTCATGTACGGAGAAGGCACGGGTGCCTGCAGGATTTCATCTGAATGTTTTTTTTTAAACTGAAAACTAAAGGCAACAAAATTGTCAAACATCCATTTAGCTCATGTTCACAGAGGAAAACGGCTGAGCGAGTGGAGGCGGGGCTAATTTGCATATTCATTGATCCGTGTATATTAAATGAGACAAGGGAGTACAAACTATTTTAAGGCATGAAGAAATTTTTTTCCACTTGATTTTTTTTTTTAAATATGTCATTTTGGTGATCAAAGATGAGTTTTAAGGGATAAAATAATTGACTACAGGGGGACTTTAAATGTAAAAAAAAATTTAAGGAATATTTATGAATTTAAATAGAATTTTTTGTAATGAATGTGTTTTTAAAACACTTTTACTGTGGAATGTTATGTTTTAATGATAGAGGGAATTGCTTGGCCCATGACAATTATGCTTTATATTGTATTCTAAATAGCAAAAAATACTTTCATGCATATAATGTTAAATAATGCACTCTTGAATCTGATTAAGATGGCCCAGAAACATAGGCAGTATAATGGCAGATACTCACAGACTCTTTAGGTGGTCCAACGGGCTATAGCTCCGATGACACAGTACTGTACAACTGTTGCCACACCACATGCAGGTGTGCTGTTTTGTTTGCAGGCTTACAGTAGCCTAATTTATAACCCCTTTCGCAGTCTTCCAAGCATTATGAAAATGCCTATTTGAAGGAAACGGTAAGATTTACACATTTTATTTTTAATATATGTGAGGCAGTGATATCAGAGAATTGTTAGACTGCAAAATAAGTATCTGTTCAGTTTCCAGTAACAATTATCTAAACATTCTAAAATAGATGTTTATTTTATTGGCAAAACTGCATGGATTAGTTTTGTTAAAACCAATAAAAAATATTTTGCCAATAGGAATGAATGAGAATAATTCTTCTTTGAAAAATTTATCTGAAAAGTGTTATATAGCCACAGTTTTAGCAAATGTACTTTGCTTTATGGATATTTTAATATCTCTATTTTAAACAAGACTTTTAGCTATGTAATGTGATGGCACAAACAGCATTTACAGTGAGTCTATCTCATATTATCCTATAGTGTCTTTAAACAGTAGTAAGATATCACATGGATTGAAATATGCATATGGAAATTTTATGCAGGTGAGGATATGTGTAGTAAAACTAGGCATTGTAAGCTCCATATATGGTTATTTTGAGGAGGAGAAGGGGTGGGGGATCCATGTACACACAATCTTCTGCTGATTTGGATTTCTAAAGGGAATTTTAGAAAACATTAAATAAACAAAACAGAAAACAAACAATATTTAACTAAAACAAGGAAACAAATTAATAAAACTTGGTCACCAATTAATCACGGGAACAAATGTTAAATAATTTTCTATACTGTTTTTGGAGGGAAATATGCAAACTGGTTTCAAACATAGCAAAATGCCATTTTAAAATCCTTATGCACCTTGATTATGCACCTTAAACACAGTATTAAGATATCACATGGATTGAAACATGCATATGGAAATTTCATTACCCAAAGTTATGCTAGTTTTTCTGTTGCCATGGTGATGGCATGACATTTCTTCAACCGTTTCTCTTTATTCAAAAAGAGAAAACCCTTTCTGTCTGTTCCCAGCCAAACTAGAGCTGCCAAACTTCATTGTCCCCAGAGGGGACTTTCTAACATACAAAAGTGCTGCTGCTGCTGCAGTACTCAGAGTGTTATCCCATAAACCAAAATTTAAATATTTGTCTGCATGTGTGTTTGGCTCCTTTGATGCCATGCTTTACTACAGGGCTATTCGATACTATTCTTTTTATATTACCCTTTCCACTGTTTGTTCAGTTTATGCATTTGCATATAGTCAAAACACAAAATACAATCATACTACCATGTTATTTAGGCATGTGCCATGTAAATGCCATGGTGTATAAAAATGTTAGTCAATCAGGACCATGGTATTATCATCTAATACCACCACTGCAACACATCACCACCACAGTATTTCAGTTTAGTGTGTGTTTTTTTTTTCATTGTCTTCTGTAATTATCATATACAAATGAAAATATTTGTGAATGTGTGTGTTTGTGTTTTGTGTCCAGTCCTGAGGCAGTATAATGCAATCCCATCAGTATGTGATCAGTGAGGAACACACACAGCCTGTGGCACAGCGCTGAGAGTAATACCTCATGTTTACTGCGAGAGAACAAGACACATTAATAATCAATAATGTGTGGGAGACAAAACAACATAAAAAATCAAGAAAGCATATTCAACCCAAGAATGAATATATATCAACTTCTCCCGATTGTATTACATTGTATTTCTACCGATTATGTATGAACACCATGAATGCTGCAAATAGAAATTGTTAGTGCATGTACCATTAGATCAGTGACTGAAAACAAGTGCCCTTGATTTACAGATTTAACATTTACAACCTGAGGGAAGAATTTATGATGATGTTGTTGATAGGACTTTGTTTTAAGGGCTTAGAGTGTTGTGATAGGGGATGATGCAAAAAAAACTGATTGGTCAAGGTGCGAGGGAGGTCGGCATGATTTTCACCAGCCTATTCTCAACCAGGATGCATATAGATATACCTGGAATGCTAAATTTTTCAACACGTCACACAATGCACCAAACTCAACCAAACAGGAAAATGTATTGACTTCTTCTTTTGCAATTTTGTAAAACTGGATCAGGAGAGCTTAGGACTAGTGATAAACTGATACATTTGGCAGGCCAGTTAATCAGCTGATATTCTGCATTGGCTGATAATTGTGCTTGTTTGATTGATTTAAGTATGGATTAATGTACAGTCAGCTGGTCAATATCACAAAATAAACCTGAACTCCTATTACATCGTTGTTTACCAGACAAGTAGATGCATGGTTATGAAATATTGTGTGGTGCAGGGATGACATATTTTTGTAGGCCAAAACCTGTAAACACATTAGCATTTTAGCCGTTCCAGTTCAATTGTCCTGAAGTCAAGGGTTTTTGTGTGTGTGTGTGTGTGTGTATGTTTGGTTAAATGCTTGAAATAAGGTCTGTGGTCATATCACATGCTCAAGATATGTTCGTTTTATTCTACAAGTTGTCAGAAGTTTAATGATGGTGACGTTGAAGTTGAAGTCATTCGCCCATGGTTTAGTTCGTTTATAGCCTATGTTTAGCTCTTGACTTCTGCTGTTTGTATTTACACTTCAAAATTCATAAAAGTTGTTCATTTGTGAAAACTATGAAAACCTTGTTTTCTGCAGTAATCCAAAAGCTAATGGAAAAATCCTATTGGGTTTTTGTCGAGGGAACCAGGCTGATGCTAACTTCCGGGTTGGCCTAAAATTTTTTATCTCTGCATCACACTGTTGATTTGAGTTGAAATTTGAGACTTCAAAATAATAGGACAGATATGAAATTAGGACAGTGCAGTAGATTGGTTGCCGTGCAAGGACAATAATACAGTTTCGCTGTCATTAAGAAAAATATTCTGCTGCAGGATGTATTCCTGTCATGGACAGAACAGGTGAACGAGACTACAATGAAGTAGAGATGAGGGTACCAAAGCATTCTTTTTACTCTTTCCCAGCCATTGGTGAGATTTTCCAGCTTTCTGCTCTTGTCGCCTAGCAACTGTGACAGCTGCCATTGATGAGTGTCAGTAACGTTTGTACTGGACTTTTTTTTTTATTTTTTTTTTAAAGTATATTAAAATATAATATATTTTATTATAACTGTCTGAAAACAAAACAGGGTTCATGAACTGTCTAAATATGTTAACCATGGTCCATTTCTGCATATAATAAATAGTATAAACTATATATAATCGCATCTTAGTAAGATATGTCAGCATTTGATCCATTTGATCCATTTTAAAAGTTGTTGTTTTTTTATTTTACATAACATTTGTATCATTAGATATTTGTCTAAGTTGAAAACCAATACTTACGTTTAAAAGTGTAAATAGGTAATTTCTCTCAAAAAAATCCTTTTGTCACTGGTGAATGAATTCTGGGGTACGCAAGGCCCCTCAGGATCCATCTGTTGGATTCAGCTCATGTGTGTTAGTTCAGAAAGCTAACTAAACAGTGAACATTCTGGACATAAGTTTGGGATGTGCATAATGGATAACAAAGATCTAAGAAAGCTTTTTGACTGCAAAATGAGAAATCTGTCTTGAGTGAGAAGAACTCTATTTCAGTCTATTAGAGTGATGGGTGTGATAAGTGCATGTTGCTGGTGACTTGGCTGTGTTTACTTGAAAGGGTGTAAAAATTGCTCTGGAGGAGGCCATTAACTATGACAAATTAACATGTACAAGCTCACTGCTTCATTTCCATAGAAAAACAAATCATTGATTCTCATTAAGAGATTGATATGGAGCCCCAGAGCTACAGGGAAAAAAAGACAGGTGTGATTTCTTACCTTGCTTGAGCTTGGATATGGGTTTGTGTCATGGGATCTGCCCTTTTCTCTGAGCTCCTATCTGGAAGACTGGATCGATCTGGGCTAATTAGCTGGAGCTCTGATTTTCTCACTTAGGGCTTCAGCTCTGTGTGTGCATATCTGAACACTTTATTTAGCTTGTTGAGCAGTTTCCTCATTCTTACAAATGTAGAGGCAAACTTTCAAGAAAGGAAGAAAGAACATTGGCTACAGTTTTTAGAAATTTAAGTCAATTCACCTTCATTTATATTGCACTAATACAATACAGATTGTTTCAAAGCAGTTTTACAGTAATAAACTGGAAAATAATGATCAATGATGCAAAGAATTCATTTCTGCTGTAAAGCAGCGCTAAAAAAGGCAGTGTAATTTTTCATCTAAATCAAGTGTTGATTCAGTTCAGTTCAATAACTGTGTAAAGTTCATCAATTACAAAATGAGTTAAATTCAGCTTAAGCAGCTCTGGCGAAAACAGTGATGTCATCATCCAGCTCAATTCAGTTCTCATCCAATAATGTCAGTGCAGTCAAATCATTATTGCTGAATATTAAGTGTCACCAACTAAGCAAGCCAAAGGTGACAGTGGCAAGGAATCCAAACTCCATCAGGTGACAGAATGTCACAAAATGTTGAAAGAAACCTTGTCAAAATGATGAAGAAACCAGGCTCAGTCAGGGGACCAGTCCTTCTCTGGCCAAACGAGTGTATGTGGTGTGATTATGATTCTTGGCTGCATCATCACGGATTGTGGATTGATATCATTCAGAATGTTTCATTCAGTTCCTTCTGCTTGAAGATCACATTACATTACACTGGCATATGGAGGGAGGGGGAGTTGGCTTCGTTAACCTTGGGATAAGAACGAGAAAGACAAATATTAGTCTAGATGCCATTCCTTTTATGGGTCTGTTTACACCTGGTCACTTCATACGTTTTGCTCTGATCATATAGCTATCCAGTCGTGAAAATACCAGGTATAAATGCCCTCCGAAATGCATCGAGATGGATTTAAATCCGATCGCTCATACCACTTCAGGAGGTGGTCTGGGACGCATTCCAGTCAAAACTGTGACAGATCGCAGATGCTCAAAACACATTCATCTTCACTAAATGTAATGAGACTAAATGATCTTACCTCCTATTGCAGTCTTGGATTTTGAAATTAGCTGATGATCAATAAAATGCAGCTCATATTTGTTGCTTTGGGTCATGTGAATTCCTTTAAATCTGCATATAGTGCGGGAATTGAAGATTGGATTTATATCCGTTTTGCGGAGACACATTTGTGTGGCTGGAATGTAAATGTGTGTAAATGGAATCGCTTGATAAATCAATTAACAATCTGATCAGTAAAAATGCATGAAGTGACCAGGTGTAAACAGGCCCTATGATGAAACCGGTACACTGGATGTTATGGGAAGTGTTCCCGGTTCCGGCTGACCTAATTATTGCAGCCTAATAATCCTTTAAGGGATGTGTATCATAGAAATGTGATAGTGTGTTAATTGTATGCTAGGTTAAAGAGATGGGTCTTTAATTTTAGTGTGTCTACATCCTGAACAACAGTTCAGGTACTAAATAGGAAAAGGATCTACCACCCGCAGTCGATTTTGATATTCTAGGTATTATCAACTGACCAGAATTTTGAGACTGCAGTGGACTTGAAGGATTATAAAGTAATAGGAGCTCGCTTAAGTATTGAGGAGTTAAACTATTCAGGACTTTGAGTAATAAGCAGGATTTTAAAAATGTATACAGTGTTTTATAGGGAGCCAATGCAGTGTTGACAGAACCTGACTAATATGGTAGCTGCTGTATTTTGGACTATCTGGACTAAGCCTGCAGGGCAACCACCCAGTAAAGCAGTGTAGCCTTGATGTCATGAATGCATGAATTAACATTTCTGCATTTGACATTGAGAGCATATGTCATAATTTAGAGATATTTTAAGATGGAAAAAAAAAGAAAAAAAAATTGCTATCAGAGAGCACAACTGATAACGATGACACATCCATCAAGAGTTAGAAAGTTTTTGGTCCAATGATAAAATCCGCCTTTTTTCTGAATTTAGTTCTAGGAAATTACTAGTTATCCAATTTGTTATATTAACTATGCGTTCCATTTAATTATGTGAATTGGTATGTTTCATCAGGCTGCAAAGAAATATAAAGCTGAGTATCATCAGCGTGAAAACTAATGCCATGTTTCCTTATGATATCTCCCATAGGTAGCAGATAAAGGGTGAAAGGCAATGGTCCTAGTACTGAGCCTTGTGGTATTCCATAATGAACTTGTGATCGATATTATACCTCTTCACTTACTGCTACAAATTGGTGATGAATATGATTATTTAAGCCATGCCAGTGCAAGTCTGCTAATGCCAACATAATTTTCTAGTTTATACAGAAGAATATCGTGGTCGATAGTATCAAATGCTGCTGCTAAGATCCAGTAACACTAATGGAGAGATGCAATCATGATCAGATGATAAAATCAAGTCATTTGTAACTCTGATGAGAGCAGTCTCACTACTATACATTCTAAATCATTACTGGAAATCCTTGCAGATACAATTTCTCTCTAACATTGTGAGTTGTTCCTTCTTAGAGTTCTTTCTTATACTCACAGTTGTGAGTATACTGCCTTTTCTAGTATTTTGAAAGAAAAGAGAGATCGGTCTGTAGTTAACTAATTCTATAGGATCGTGTGTGTGTGTGTGTGTGTTTGTGTGTTTGTGTGTGTGCGTTTTTGTGTGTGCGTTTTTGTGACATATCAGGACACAAATGTGTATAATGACATGGGTATGACATAGGTATTACAAGAAGAGGTGACTTATGAGGACATTACCCCATGTCCCCACTTTTCAAAAGGCTTATAAATCATACAGAATGAGTTTTTGTGAGAAAGTAAAAGTGTGCACAGTTTCCTGTGATGGTTATGGGTAAGGGGTAGTGTAGGGGGATAGAAAATATGGTTTGTACAGTATAGAAATTACGCCTAAGGAATGTCCCCACAATTCACAAAAAATGAACGTGTGTATGTGTTTTAATAGGTTTAATAACAGCCAGCTTAAAAGTTCATATCAAGGACATATCCTTATGACAATGATGAATTAATAGTATGGCATAATCAGTTTTCACTCAGGGCGGGGTCTATGCTAATAGGGCAGAGTCTAGCTTATTCTGAGACGCTGCTTATGATTTATGGAGATTTAAAAAAAGGAGTGGGTGGATTTTTACCATTATAGGGTGGCTGTGTACACACACTGCTGACATACATTTATGTTCAAACACCATGTAAAAGTGAATTTTGCACAATAGGTTCCCTTTAAGAATAGGATGAGGATCTTCTGGAAGCATCTCTCTCAGTAGCTTAGTTGGTTTAGGGCAGTGGTTCTCAACCGGTGGGGCGCGCCCCCCCGGGCTACAGGATGGGAGGAAAACAATTTTTTTTTATCACTAAACTACTGTCATAAAAAGTTATAGTTTTGTATACATAACTCCTGAATAAAAATTAAAATGTATTTGGACTGATTTAAAAAAAAAAAAAGTTTTGAACGAATTTGATTGGTTTGTCGATAGTGAGCGTAAATGCAGGTGATAAGCGGTTTTATTAAGCAAATTGAGTCGTTCATTCACGATTCGTTCAAACGGCCGATTCATCATGAGACATGTTTGTGAATGGGTCAGTGAATCTTTGACTCAAACGATTTGTTCAAAACCCTGAATCATTCAAAACACGGTTGAGTGTTGCTGTGAGATGCGCTATGTTGTGATCTTTGTTTGGATTCATCTGATCTATTTTCGCTGCTAAAATAGACCAAAACAGTCATTATTTCGTCTAAAATGTAAGTGACTTAATATTATTAACTTGTTTGTTGAACTGTCATATCAGTGTCACATTTTTAATCGCGAGGTGATGGTAAATTAAGTGATGGTCAATTGTCAGCTCTCTTGGTCGTCAGGTCATGTGATGTATGTTGCTGAACTGTATTAAAATGTTATAAATATAAAAACACCACATTTTGAAATTTAACTGCAGTATGTCAATTTAGTTTATTTGTGTGTGCTGCGCTCATAGACGCTCATTTGTTTGATTTCTCCTCAAGAAGCTGCGCAAGCCTCAAAAGTTTAAGGTCCTTTATGCACTGTGATCAAAAATAAATGGGAACAAATGCGATCGAATGTAAAGGTTTGTGTCTCGTTATTCTATTAATAACTACCGATTGATTTTGCATTTCTATCAGAAATTTAGAATTATTAGTGTCATTGTAGTGTTGCAAATATCTAATACTTCAAATCTCATGGTTAAATCAGAATTTTTTTTTTGTAAAAATTTTTCTGTAACAGCTGCCAAAAATTGTATATAGCTCCACTGTGGTTTTGAACACATTTTCAAAAAAAAAAACTAGGGCCCCAACTGCAATGAACCAGCTTCAGGGGGGCCCAGCTTGCAAAAGGTTGAGAACCCCTGGTTTAGGGTCTAACATACATGTTGTTGATTTTGATTATTTAACGAGTTTAGACAATTCTTCTATCCCTATAGCAAAGAATAAATGTAATTGTTCCTCACGGGGTCTATAGTCCACTGTCTGATGCAATACTGTAGCAGAAGGTTGCATGGTTATAATTTTCTCTCTGATAGTATTAATCTTGTAAATAATTTCATTAAGTCATTACTGCTCTGAAACTATAGAGTAAAAGATCAAAGTCAATATCCCTTTTCTAGAGAGATAACACTGTTAGTCTTGAGTGTTTTCTTGAACAATTACAGTCTTTGAGTTTCTGTACTCACAACTGTCAAAAAAAGGTTCATGTCTGTAATTGTGTGTTTATGGTTTTAAACAAGGTGACCTTTTTGGTGCTCCATTATTTGAAAATTTAATTTATTTCTCTCTTTCAGATTCCAGAAGAGCATGATTTGGAGAGTCAGGTTCGTAAGGAGAGGGAATGGAGATTTTTACGTAATGCTCGAGTACGCAGACAAAGCCAACGCATCACTCAGAGAGGTACAACTACCAGTTTCCAGCTGTAAAACTTCAGAATTTGTTATATACTGACAACAAAGACTACAACTTTACCTAAATCTAACCTAAATACTGTCTTATTTTTGCCATTTTTACAGTTGTCATATACAGTAGGTATAATATATACTGTACAATTTGCATTATCAATCTTTTATATTCAGCTGAGTAACTTGTGATATTACTTGATATTTCACAAATTGTTTAAAATGTTTCATTACACTGCAAAGGCAGAATTAAGCAGTATTTCATAAAATGCATTTAAACAGGCACACAATGGAATTACTTAATTACTGAAATAATGTTCAACATTAATTGCGGAAATAATCTTATAAAATTATTGTTTTAAATATGGAAATATGAATAGAGAAACAATAGGAAAATAGACTATAGAAAATCCAAAATAGAAATATGAAATTATAAATTGCATGCTCTTATGAAAATGACAAGTTTAAAGCTGCACTGATGCTGCATTTAATTTACACAGAACCAAAGCAGCATCAAGAGCCACTTACACAAGAAAATAAAAACTTTTATGCCTTATTGCATATATACTCAGAATTTGGACCCAAGTCTCTTGATAACATGAGTGAGGTATCTCACTATGGGCATCGCCTTAGCCGTGACCAGTGCAAGAGTCCTGCCTCCCTAATATATCCCTAATGTACTGTACAACTTGGTGCCCCACTCAAATTTGCTGAACTGAAACACCATTAAAATGCAATTGGGGCGATCAGTATGACTGAGTGACTGCACTCTCTTTCTCTTCTTAGAGTTGGCATAATCAGATTCAGTGGAAGGAAAATGTAAAACAGTTCTTGGCTGAACCTTTCCCACAATTGGCTCTCTATATGAGTCCATTCTCCATTGAGAGGATTCCCCTTGGACAGGAGATCTACCCCCACATTCATTATTCCTGGGACATGCGTTGCCCATAATGAATGAAAATGCTCTGTGCCCCACACAATCAGATTGCATGCAGTGAAGCTGATGAACTGTGTGCCCCCTTGCGATTTAAATATGCCACATCTTTTGTGTTATCTGATCTGATCAAAATGTGTACAAAACTTTACAAAGCCAGAAACACTGTTTACAGTTCCAGGAAGTTGATGTTTGCATTCAGTAGGGAGACAGGCCATTTTCCTTTAGCTATTGTGCTCTCACACAACGCACACCAACCGGAGAGTGATGCATCTGTCGTCACCACCTTTCTCATAAAAATTGCCCCCAAAGAAGTCTCTGATTCAAGGAACGAGTGATTTCCTCAACAATGGAGAGTGTGCATACAGAGTGATGAAACTGTCTCATTTGCAGTAGCCCCATTGGATTGACGGAAACGGTCGAGTTTAGCCCCAGAAGACATAAACATAGTCTGAATGGGAGCTGCAAATTGACCTGGGCCGCGTTTCCCAAAAGCATAGTGAACCCAAGTTGATCGTAAACCAATTGCACCAAAGGACTCTACGATCTACTTAGGCTTATGATGCTTTTGGGAAATGCAACCCTGATGTGCTCATCTGAGACAAATGCATGATACCGTAGTTTAGTCTGAAACCTTGGTAAATTATTTCTTATGTGGGCACTAAGCAATTTTCGTCTAATTTGTTTTAAAGTTTAAGCTCTCCAAATGAGACACCAGTACTTTTGTATCTATCTCTGCTTGCTGCCATGACAGAGCTCAGAGAAATAGACCTTCCAAATAAGCTGATACTCTGAGCCCAAACATTCTCAGCAATGTTAGAGCTGCTTCGACACATTTTCTGAACACTTTTGTGCTAATGAGAGCCTGACAGGAAGTTTTGTAGGCTATGCCTTGATAGCCAAACCTGAGGAATTGTCTGTGTGCCTGGTAGATGCCTATATGAAAATATATTTCTGGTCTATTGACGTAAACCTGTCTGTGGGATGTATAACAAGGGGTAACTCCTAAAACGTCAGCATTTTGAACTTGTACGTTCTGAGGTGTTTGTTATGCAAATCCGGGATGGGACAGATACCTCCCCCACTCCTAGGAATGACAAAATACCAGGAAAGAGGCTATTTCTTCCTCTAGAACCTAAGCTAATGCCTTCTCTGCTGCTGTTGATAATAACACTGTTGAAAAGCGGTGGTTTTAAAGCAAACTGCAGACTTATTGTACCCTGGCTGATTGTGGATAAAAGGAAGGAAGGTTTTCCCCTCAGCTGAGCTGGTTTAGGCTGTGTCTCAGCCTGCTGAGGCTGAGGAGGTCTGGAGCTCCTAAAGCCCAACTGACCACTGCCCAGGGGGCTTCAAAACCCAGGTGTGCTGGTTGAGGAGCCCTATCTGTGGACTTTTAGGCTCATTTGGAAAGCCCACCCTCCTGCTTCCTCATATCACATTGCTGTCACATAGCAGTGACAGATACCCCAGAATGAGTCCTTCCTCTCTCTTTCGGACAGTCTTGACAGTCCCAGCCAAAGTGCTCGCTCACCCACCAACTGCAGCTCTGGACTGTGCCCTAGAAGTTATCTGCATTAACAGTTCTCATCCCAGAGCTGGGTTTAGTGTCCCAGCATCCGTGTCCCTCCTCATATCGTCCATAAGCTCTGCCTTATAAGCAGTGAGAAGAGAGGTGGCATTAGGAGCCCTCACTGCCAGGCCAGAAGAACGTTAAATCTTCTGAAAAACAAAAGCTGCTCAGTGCATCATGACAGTGAAGCAAAGGCAGATGAAAAGGCTGCCCTGCAGTTGGGGATGAGGTAATGTCACTGACAGCTCAACAGAAGGGGGATTTGACATCACTCTTCTGTTGTGCACATCCAGCCTGGAAACCCCTTTTACAGGGAGCCTGTGTGAAAAGTGTTTGTTCCAGAAATGATTCATTTTTTAAACAGGTGGGGCTGCTAAAATGAACTGATTAATGGCCGGGGCATATGATGGCAGTATTTTACCATCATACAGATCTCTCTCCGTTCACTGGCCCACCTGCTGTAATGGCCAATTGATGCAGAGTTTTGCTGCTGCCTTCCATAACATTTCAATTAGGTCGAGTTCCACCTGAACAGCACTCTTTGTTCAACACGCTGCCTGGATGTGAAAACAATGAATACGAGGCTTCTTTTCCTCCTTGCTCCGCTGCTTACAGAACTAGCAGTTGCTATAAAAGAACGGTTAGAAACAGAATTATCCATAACATGACAAATCTCTAGTTATTCCTAGCACAAATAATCCACAGTGACAGTGAATATGCCCGCTATCAAAAAGAGAAGCATTCGTCGACGTACCTTGGCTGCTTGTCTGAAAACAGTTAAGCATCATCTGAAAAACATGTTAGCTTTCAGAAGAGAATGAGGTAGGGACAGTTATGCAGTGATGTATGTTGGGGAGGCAGGAGTCCTGCATTCCTGCATTGTTATTGGTACTTCCAGGATTGGTCATGACGATTCCCATAGTGAGATACCAAATAAATATTTAAAAGACAACCTGAAAGCTCAAAAAGTCTACAATAAATCTCTTGAAGAGATGCTCTGACTCTCTATTGCTCTGCTCTGACTCTCTATTGCTCTGCTCTGACTCTCTATTAGATGCGTCTGGGTAATAATGATGTGTATTTTACTAGTGGAACTGGGTGAACTAGTTATATGATGTAGTTTTTCCTGTGTGAAAGCCGCAAGCTTAAAAGAAAGCAATGTGCTTGGCTCCCTGTCTGAAGTCAGCAGAGTCTCAAACAGAATAGCTAACTTGCTTGCGTCAATGCCGGTACACACACACAAGTGAGCAGGACTGATTGCGTCAGAGCAGAGGATCCTGCTCACGCTCGTATGTCTTTCTCCTTTCATCACACTCTCCATCATCCACCCCTCTGAAACCGAGAGTGGGGCTGCCCTCATTCAGTCTAGCTGGAGGAACTGAATCAAATCCTCAATTCCCTCTGAGTTTCCTTCATGCATATTTTTTTTTCTAATCTGGAAGATTCACACTGAAGTTTAGTAGTGTCACCCTTATTCACTTTCCTCAGGAACCAAAAGCTCAACATTTCACTAATTAAGAATGTTCTAACTGATCAAAATTCTTACCCATCCCTCTCGTTTTTAGGAGTGACACGGTTAGATGATCAGATATTCATTAATAGAAACCCAGGAGTGCCATCAGTGGTGAAGTTTCATCCATTTAACCCCTGCATTGCTGTAGCTGACAAAGACTCAATCTGGTGAGTGACTGGAATATACACATCCACATTCATTTATAATCATAACACTTTGATAGAGAAGCATCAGCAAGCATAAGACTGTAATGAAAGTTGGACTTTCATTTTTTTTTAAATAATGTCACTTGTGTTTGAGCGGATGATGGATATCTATGCTTTTCATAGCATTATGGAACAGTGTTTTCCATGAATTACCTGCCACTTTCTAATCTGTTCCGACCCAGTTTCATAATAAACTGAAAATATATTTACACTTCTTACAATAACATCTATAAAGTTGTGATTTTTGCCACTGAGTTGGCAAAGCACCTGTAAATCGAACAAAAAACGAACTTACAATATGGGTTAATGCGCTTATCAAATCATAAAAGGCGATGATTTAATTAAATAAGTATATTGTCTATTGCGCTGCATGTTTCAAAGTGAAGTGCTGCACTGTGTTTGTGTAAGGAGCTCACAACCCTGCATTTTCGCCATCTCAGGGAGGCCAGTTCACAGTGACATCTCTGCATTTGGGAACGTAACATGCACCAGTTATGCTTTTTCATATTCACATTATTTCCAACAATTTTGTGGACAGATGATTAGCTGTTTGTAGATGAGATAATGCTTGTAAATCTGTTGCCACGGAAACTTAGTTGGTGGAAACTGTAGTTTTCCGCCAAATTCAAAGCTTGAGGGTTTAACTCCCACAAGTGAAGAAAAAGAAATTAAGACAGCACTGTAATATTACTACTGCAGTGTGAAGTAATATAATCGTTTTTTCATTTACATTTATTTTACAGTTCTGTTGTATTACAATACAAATTACCAAGGTCTATAGTCTCACAAAATTCTGTGTCAGAAATATAAAATTGATTTTTTTTTAGTCTTGTAATTATTTGTGGTAATTATCAATTGTCCTTTTAGGCCATATTTAGGCGATTTTTGCACACCCTCCCTGTGTCAGGATGCTATAGTTGTGACACAGAGAGAATATGAGAGCGCTAAGACTGATATTTTAATACATCTCTGATTTAAACCTTGTTTTTAAAAATGCTGTTGAAGTTTTAAGTATAAAAACAGTTATAAACACTGATTCAATGTTTCATTTGTGTCATCACTCAGAAAGGTTCAAGGCATCTCTGTTATATTGTACATGCTTCAAAATGTTTTAGCAATATACACTGATCAAGCATAACATTATGACCACTGACAGGTGAAGTGAATAACACTGATTATTTTTTCATCACGGCACCTGTACAGTGTACATTTTAGGACATCCTCAGACCTCAGTCATACAACTTTCTCTTGGCTTTAATCCCATCATAATGCCATCCTTGAGTTGTCTTTTTCTTTGTTCCCTTTTTTTATATTTAACTGTAACTATTCTCAAATTGGTGTGTGTGTGTGTTAATTATGTAGAATCAAACTATTGATGTTATTCATTTTATGTATAGGCTATTTATGTAATCCCTTGGCAATATTCTTTGTTATTGTTATTCGAGAATTAAAAACGAATAAAAAAGCAGAGAGAGAGAGAGAGGCCAAAGGTAAGCTGTAGGCTACCTGATATTTTGTTCTTTTAGCTTTGATTAAATATTACACTGGTTAGGTTTTATACAGAAGAGAACATGACGATTTTTACATTGATCTGCAGAAAAACAGCAACGAGCTGAATGAAAATGTAATCAACTCTCTGACTCTCTGACAGCAGAAATAAAGCTGTTCCCTTTCGAAAGGGAACTTCTACTCTGCGCTGAAATGCGCTTTGGGGAACGTCCACGTGACCCGGTGTCTCGAAACCTCATACCAAAAAACTCCAATCCTATTAGCCGGTAACAGTCATATGGCGCGACCTGGAAGTATAAAGGCGCGCCAACGGAAGCAGTCAGAATGCATCGTCTTTTCGGGACTGTATGTGTCAACCTCACTCTGTTTCTTTGTTTAAAGAAATTTGTTTCCAATCTGAAATGGCTGAGAAAGGTAAGAACTTTAGGAAGTGTACTGATCCGTGTCCAAGGTTTCTGACACCGGATGATTCACACGTCCTATGTGTTCATTGTCTGGGGGAAGAACACGCACGGACAGTGCTTGAGGGCGCTGTCTGTGTCAACTGTGAGCGTTTTCCTTTGAGAACGCTCCGTTCTCGCCTGGCCCTCTTCTCGGGAGAAGGGGCGTCAACATCTGTACCTGGTGGATCTGGTCCTGCTCGTGCTGAGGCTGAGTGGAGACTACATTCATGGGGTTCACAGATGGAGCTCGCCGCCGAATTTGAGAGGGGTGTAACTGTTTCTCAGACTCAGGCGGCGGCTGGCGAGGACGCGATCCTGGATGATGATGATGGTGTATCCCAAACATCGTCAGATCCAGGAACGAGTGTTCTTTTGGCTGCCAGCCCCCAAGAGCAGGTGATGGCAGTGGAGGAAGAAGCGAGTGAAGTAGCTTCTTTCTCCAGACCTCCCTGTCCAGCGTACGCGGAGTTACTGGAGGTTATGGAGCGTGCTGCTGGCAGACTGCAGCTGCCTTGGCAGCGTGAGAGGGAAGAGACTGCTCGCGGCAGGCTGGACGAGCGGTTTCTTTCCGGTCATAACCCTGTAACTCCGGTGAGCCTTCCATTCCTTCCGGATCTTCATGTAGAGATCGAGAAGGCATGGAAGAACCCGTTCTCGGCGAGGATCCATACACACCAGCGAAGTAATTTTGCTGATGTGGAGGGATTACGCCAGCATGGGTATGTGGCGATGCCGCCTATTGACGAGACGTTCGCAAACTATCTCGTCACTGGCAATGCACCATCACTAAAAGCTCCGGTCCTGCCATCCAAACCCCTTAAGATGACATCACGTTTGAATGGCAAGGCGTACGCTGCAGCAGGTCAGGCTGGCGCAGCTTTGCACTCCATGGCGGTGTTGCAAGCCTACCAGGCTGATCTGCTGATGGATCTGGATCAGGGGCAGGGTTTGTCCCCTGATGCGGTAGATGAGTTGCGCCGCACCACAGATCTTGCTCTCCGGGCCACCAAGCAGACGGCCGCCTTAAACATCAGCCCTCACCTCTATTCCTTGGCCTTCCCGGGGGAACTTATTGAAAAAGTAACATGTTCAGATGACACCCTTGAACAGTCAGTTTGGACGGATGGGCCCATGATGAGTTTCTCTCTGACGGCCCGCCGTCTGGCTTGATAGTTAAGGGGTTCGTTTGGCAATGGAACCTGGATTATCCTCCCACTTCGGTCAGGAGGGAGTGTCGTGGGTCCAACTGCCACGGGAAAGGTAAGCAAGGCTCAGCCTTTTGTTACAGTTGACCTTGTCTTTCTGTTCCTAGAGATATTTTCCTGAACATGTAAAATTGTAGGGGTTTGATGGGCAAACTGTAGTTGTTGTGGAGTATAGATTGAGCAAAGGGCCACAAAATGGCCACTGTTCAGTTCTGTCTGAGCTTCTCAGCTATTGTTTTAAGAGTATAGTTCGAGTTGCTCTCTCTGCTTCAGTTGCTATGATGTCGGCGGCTTTATTGGCCGCCTGACATCTTGTGCATGGCTTGGGTTGATAGCAAAATTACAGGTAAATATTTGCTGTTTTTGTGTACCCGTAGCTTAGTGGCTAGGCTAGAGCTAGGAAGTGTTATTTGATAACGATATTTCCTGGTTTCGGCCTCCTCCTGAGGGAGTTGTTGGCCGCATGCCCATTATCCCCTATGTATGTAGGTGCTTGGGATGAGTGACAGATAGGTTGTAACCGTTTTTGACTTCCTGTTCTGTTATCTCAGGTGGGTTAGGCCCTTATCATGTTGAGGCAGATAAGTTGTGTAGTTTGCTACTAGGCCCCACTTCAAGCTGGAACTTTGTCTATAAAGGGAAGATTCTTTCCTCTAGGCCACTTGTTGTAAGATCAATCAAGTTGAGTAGACATTACTATAATTATTTAATGTCTGTCCTTTAGGCCTAGTGCAGATGTGAGTATCTGTCTGGAGTATGATTCCCTTTGTGAATGACATATATTAAAGCCCTTGGTGTTGCTTTAAGTTCCATATCCTTGCCCTACATGTTTTTGTATGTGAGCATAGTTTGCTGCCACAGGCTCCCACCTGTCTTATTATAGTTGGCGTGTTTCTAACCACTATGTAGACGATGGTGACCTAATGCTCCCCATCAATGATGTTTTGGTGTTCTGAGCGCTTCACCTGTTGGATTGCGTACTCAGGATAGCAGCACCACTTTCTGAGGGAAGTTGGTGTATGTTAGTTCCTGTCTTTTCTTCCTTCGGCTAATCTTTTGTCTAGAACGTAGGCCTGTATGTCACATAGCCTTTTCTAGTTAGCATTTGCTAGGTTAGCATGCTTGGTTTGTTCTGTTTATGCTCACATTATGTACACTGCCACAGGCTGTGCCATATGTCTTGGAGCGTAGGCCCTATAGGCCTCCTTCAGATCGTGTGATTACGCTGGCTCTACTAATCAGCCAGCCTTGGACATTGCCTGCTGGAATGTGTGTTAGCGGTTCTCCTAGTAGTCTTTGGATCACGTACTGTTGCCGCGTGTGGCATGAATGAGTAGGTCCTCTTAGGCCTCCTTTCTGGAACCATGCTGGCGCAGTGGCTTTTAGTATTCCAATTAGGCTGTTGCCTATGGTCTCTGATGTGGGAAGGCTCCGAGGAGCTTCTTTATCAGTTCACCTGTTGGCACAGTCTAGTAGACCTTTCAGTTGCTCTGCCACCTGTTGATATAATCGTTGGCCCTGGTTAGGCCTTCCTTTTTGATTAACTGGTCTGGTTCAGCCTGCGAGAGTATATTTAGTTGTATTTAACCACCTAGGAGCAAACTGTGCAAACAGTGACCTGTTCTGCGTCAGTAAAAGTTGTGAAACAAATCCCTTCTGAGGAAGTCTTGTTACATTGCTCTCGGTGGTTTAGATGATTGCCAGTCTGGCTGCGGCCTCCTGTTTCTGATTTGGTTGGCTCCTAGGGGCCTTCCATTTCAGCTGACTGATTGGCACAGTCTGGAGAACTGTTTACAGAAAGCAGAGCCATCTGTTGCTAAGATCGTTGGCCTTCTTTAGGCCTTCCTTTTTAGCCTTCTGATTGGCTAACTGCGACCACCTTTAGAGCTTGGGCAAACAGCCCACGTCGGGTCTGGTTCGGGTGTTGTATTTTCTTCAGGGAAAACTAACACACTGCTCTTTGGTGGTCTAAATTTTTTGGCAGCCACCTGTTGATGCCACATGTACACTAAGTTAGGCCGCCTTCTCGGCCTCTGGTGTAACATTTGGAGTTCAGCTAGAGTGTTCTTCTCGCTGAGGAGTTAGCTTGGATGCTATTACTCTGAGTGGCTAGCCCCCCAGTAGACGGTAGTAAACCTTACTGAGGTTTGGTTTCTTACTATTGTCTCAAGTGATAGTTGAGCTCCAGCCACCTAGAAATGAGGTGGATCTTTCAGGCTCCTAATAAAGGCCAATGGACTTATCCCATATGTTAAAGGTTCTTAGGCTCCTTTGGCCGCCTTTTTCTCAACATATGGTGTATGTTGATGTGCTCGATTGATCCGAGGATCTCTTCACACGCCGTTGGCCACGGGTCCGGACGGTACTTAACCTCCTTCGTGTCGGTTAGTCACGAAGGAGATTTGTCAAGGTAACAGGCCTCTCTAGGCCTTCTTTGACGAAGTATTGGCGTATGTGGTACTCCTCTAGTTGGTAGAGTAAAAGGTGCTTTTACCGAGTACACTGCTCGTTGGCTCGTGTTGGGTAGTATGTGCAAACGGGCAAAGTGTTCTGTTTGCTTCAGAACAGAGCAAATGTTCGGGGTGGCTTCTCTGGGCCACCTTCTGGATATTCTGCTGGTTTATTCATCATGCTGTAGGCCCCTCTTTGGCCTCCATGAGTGTTTGCCCATTGCATGGTCTACTTGTTAGGCGAGCTTTGTACTTCCCTTTGGGTTGTGTACATAATAGCGCATAGCTTCCTAAGCTGATTATGGTGGTTGGCTCTGTCCAGGCCTCCCACTGGGTTTCAGCCTGTGGGCTGGTTTGTGCTTCCCTGAAGGATCAGGCTTTAGCGCACAGCCTCCTTAGTGCGTTAATCAGGCACTAAGTAGATCCTAGATGAGCGGAAATACACTCCCCTCGATATGAGGGTTCATGGCACTCAAGCCGAGTTCTGCTCTCCGGGATGCCCGTCCCTACGCACGAGTGGGGGTGCTCCTGCCGCTCTGCAGTCACTCCTACCCGCTCCCTCTAGTAGAGACTGCGTCTGGGGATTCTGTGTTTAGACAGGGTTGGCTTCACACCTAGCATGTCTTACGATAGGACCAGGTCAGCCTCCCTGGTGGCATTGAGGGTGACGTTGTCCCCTCTAGTGGCTGGGCGGGGTCCCTTCGGGGCTCCCTGCCCTCATTCCCTAGAAGAGACCACTCTGTCTGCGGAAGTGTGGATCTCAGAAGCTCTTAGCGGCCTTTTTAGGTCTTCCCTCCTCTGGAAGACCTTTCTTAGGTACAGCTTGGGCTAGATGGCCTTAGGGAATGCTGTCACTGACAGTCAGGTGTAACCCGAAGGGGGAGGTGCTACAGTTCCTTCAAACTGTTTGAGCCTTTGTCTCAGCCATTCTAGTTTGGCATGCACTCCCCTAAGCATGGCGGCGTGGGTATATCGTTCCCCAAAGCGCATTTCAGCGCAGAGTAGAAGTTCCCTTTCGAAAGGGAACGTCTCAGGTTACGTATGTAACCATAGTTCCCTGAGAACAGGGAACGAGACTCTGCGCTTCCCTGCCATGCTTGGGGCTGCCTGCGGGACAGTCCCTCAAAGACGATAAATTCTGACTGCTTCCGTTGGCGCGCCTTTATACTTCCGGGTCGCGCCATATGACTGTTGCCGGCCAATAGGATTGGAGTTTTTTGGTATGAGGTTTCGAGACACCGGGTCACGTGGACGTTCCCCAAAGCGCATTTCAGCGCAGAGTCTCGTTCCCTGTTCTCAGGGAACTATGGTTACATACGTAACCTGAGACGTTTCCCTGGTAACCTCTGTACACAAAGCAGCTGTGCTCATAACAACGCAGTCTAATAGCTCAAATATTTTTTAATTCCCTTATGAAAATTAACCATGGTTTTACTACAAATAAAACCAAAAACATTATTGTTGTTAACCATGGTAACACACTAAAGTTTGTGGTATTTGTAGTAAAACTATTGTTATACAAATAGTATCAATCTGCCAAAAACTGTTACTGTACCACACTTTTACTATAATAAAATTTCATGCTATGATCGTTAATTTTCACGATAGTTTGTAACACAAGTTGCAATGTGTTTTTTAACTAACATTTTAAACGTGCAAATAAAACTAGCGAATAATACAAATTTACAAAATCTCAGAGGGACATGTTTTATACAACTTAAGGTAACATTTAACAGTTAGAAAACTGTGCATGTGACGTCACATTGAGGTGAGGCAATTTGCTTCCTTCTGAGTCCGTTTCATCCGATGCCTTTATGTCTGATGCCTTTTAATCTGAGGCCGTTTTGTCTGATGCCTTTTTGACTGAGTCCATTTCGTCCAAAGCTTTAATGTCTGATGCCTTTTAGTCTGAGGCTGTGTAGTCCGATGCCTAATTGTACGAGACCTGACACCTGACGTTGTTTTTCCTGAGACCTTTTGTCCAGTGACTGAAGCCTTTTAGTCTGAGGCATGACACCTTTTTTTTGTATGACTGAAGTCAAGTGAACATTTTGTCCTTAAAGTTGATGTTAGAAGCAGGAAAAATGGGCAAGCGTAAGGATTTGAGTGAGTTTGACAAGGGCCAAATTGTGATGCCTAGACGGCTGGGTCAGAGCATCTCCAAAACTGCAGCTCTCGTGGGTGTTCTTGGTCTGCAGTGGTCAGTATCTATCAAAAATGGTGCAAGGAAAGAACAGTGGTGAACCGGCGACAGAGACATGGACGACCAAGGCTCATTGATGCACGTGGGGAGCAAAGGCTGGCCGGTGTGGTCCGATCCAACAGACGAGTTACTGTAGCTCAAATTGCTCAAGAAGTTGCTGGTTCTGATAGAAAGGTGTCAGAATACACAGTGCATCGCAGTTTGTTGCGTATTGGGCTGCATAGCCGCAGACCAGTCAGGGTGCCCATGCTGACCCCTGTCCATCACCTAAAGCGTCACTTGTGGGCACGTGAGCATTAGAACTGGACCACAGAGCAATGAAAGAAAGTGGCCTGGTCTGATAAATCACATTTTCTTTTACATCACGTGGAGATACCACAGCACACCTTCAGGGGACTAGTGGAAGTCCATGCCTCAACAGGTCAGGGCTGTTTTGGCAGCAAAAGGAGGAACAACACAATATTAGGAAGGTGGTCATAATGTTATGCCTGATCGGTTTAAATATATGGTAAATATTCATTTTTGTTGCCATGTATTATTATATTGTTGCATATAAATGAAAATAATTGAATATAATTCCTATTCCTAATTGAATATAAGCATAGTGAACTGTTTTAAAATTGTGTTCTCTATGTGTGCAGTTTTTGGGACTGGGAGAAAGGAGAGAGGTTGGATTATTTCTACAATGGGAACCCACGGTACACACGCATCACATCCATGGAGTACCTTAATGGGCATGACTGCTCTCTCCTCCTCACTGCTACTGGTCAGTTCACCTATTAATCATGTTGACGCAGGCTTTGAATGGGTCTCATCTTTGTTAGTTTCTGTGCTGACTTTCACCATGCCACTTTTTTGCAGATGACGGAGCATTGCGGATTTGGAAGAACTTTGCTGACCAGAGAAATCCAGAGATGGTCACAGCATGGCAGGGGCTGTCCGACATGCTGCCCACTACACGAGGTTTGCTTTCACATTCACACACACTGAGCGGATACCACTCTTCTCCTTTCATCTGAGTTTCTTTTCCCCATCTACCTCCCGCTTGGCCAGTGTTTGGAAAAAGCTGTCGGTATTTTCAGTCTTCCTGCATGATGTAGGACTGTATAGATGCCCATGGGTACTCTGGTATGAAAGCAGAATGTTAGTCATTGTATTAGTTTCCTCAGTTTGCTGTTGTGTAAGACAAATTGGCAGTTGCATCTGTTTCACAATTGTTTGTGTTGAACAACATTTGTATGAATTTATTTATTCTCCTAACCAATATTAGCTATTTTTGGGATAAACACATAATTTACATTACACTTTACATTACATTTTAAGCTACAAAGGTGGCTAAGCTTACCTTTGTTCAATATGTTTTTTTAATATATATAATAGTATTGCTTCTAACGTTTCTGTCATTTATATTATCTCTAACTTCTTATTCTTTACTGTATGAACACAGACTGAAATCTTATGAAAACTTTTGAAAAATTCAGACCACTGCCACATAATTGTTGTTCTGTCTTTTAATGATGTTAAGCCTCCTCATATCAGCTTACAAAACTGACAGGACTAAACAAAATAATATTAAAGTCCCAGTGCCTTCTCATTATTCCCAGTGGATAATATCAAAATAAGACAAGCCTCATAGACGGTGGAGCTCACCTGCTTTATCTGTTGTATCTAGATGCATTTGTCTCAAACTGGTTATTTTCGGTGGTGTTTAGAGAAATTAAAGTGTGCATTGAAATCAGCTGAAGGACACTCATGAAGTGTCCCAGTCAGACTCATGAAGGTCAGCATGAGTCTGACTGGGAATGACATTAGTTGTCAGCAGTGGGGCTTGTCACAACCCGTCAGTTAAAACCAGTTAGACACAGATTCATTTTATTTATTTTTTTAAGCTGCTCTGTGTGCATTTATAAGTGTGTGTGTGCAGTCAGCTTCAACTTTAAGACACATTTTTTAGGAATAGTTCACCTATTCTACCCCTCATACTTTTTGAAACATTATTTTTGTTTTATTATTTCTGAAGAATACAAAAGTCACAACATTAAGACTGCTGTTTTGCATAAAACAAAGCTACATATTAACTCTGACTGTGAAAAAGTACAAAAACAATAGTTAATTTAACTCAATATATTAGATTTTTGTGAGAAACTGAATTTGGTACTGTCACTATAACGAATGAAGTTTGGCTGTGTTTGAAATGGCATAATAATGTACTATTCATGCTATTTCTACAGTATGCTGTCTCCATATTATGTATACTGCACAATGTGCACATTTAATTTGAATTTATCCCATTCTATCTTTAAGTCATTATGTTATTGGACTACCAAAAGACATTTACACAAAAATGGATTAAAATTGCGCACACTAAACTTTTACATATTCTGTACTGTTTCACATACCATTTCAGGTATATGCTGCCCAGTAAACAGTGTTTATAGCAAACACAGCACTGGCGGAATGCAAGATTATCATTGAAAGATTTAAATTTTGGTCTGTTCCTCACATACAGAGTTGATCTCAGAACTGTTATTAAAACTGGTTTCTAGGACAACTGGAGCCTAGTCATCACTCCTTTAGAGCAGAAAATAGTGGGAAATCCTTGTTCCCTTATGACTGACTCCTAGCCAAATTTAAAATTCATGAATACATTTCTGCAAGGAAGCATGTCTTATATAAATCCATGCTAGATGGCACTTTTACCTCAATTCTAAAATGAAAAGGTTTGCTTATAAGTATGCTTGAGAAAAAGATCAGCAGCTTTAATAGAAATCATAAACGTTCTCGTGTCCTCCAAGTCTGGTTGCTGTATCCCTTATCCTTAGTGCTGTTTCTCATTCCTGTATTCCCTGCATATATAGTAGCTGCTTAGACACTCTTTTGCTTCCCTTTATTTTCTTTATTAATAAACAACTATCACTGTAATTCCAAAAATCTGTTTACACTTTTCCTCTGCAATGTCTGTAAATACATTAGTTAGCATCCTCTGTCATTGGAAAGGAGAAACAGCAATATTGGTGTTAGTTCACTCAAAAATCTCTTAATAACCCTTTTGTAGTTCCAAACCCCTATTAACTACCATTACTATCTTCCGTGGACCATGACAGTACATTGTCATTCTCTCGGTTTCCATTTCTGCAACTCTGTGCCAGTAAGCCGCACACTCTCGAAACTTTGTATTAAGTGTGGACTTGGAATATGAATGTTTAGAATTAGATGTTATTTAGCAAATCCCTCAAATTCTTCAAGGAAAACCATGAAAAGTATAGTGTCTGATGAAGCATTATAGAATTAAACTACAAGATTTGTGTTTTTATGCTCTTCAGCTGCAGCTCATTGCGAGTGTGAAGGTGCAAATAAGAGAGAAACTATTCTGATTAGCTGTGTTTTGTGATTTATTTTGTGGTACTCTCCATTTTCACATTTAGTGTGGACAGACAAATTACTTGTTGCTGAATTTCTGTCTTATTAGGACACTGTAAAGGGCCATTCACACCAAGGGTTATAACTGTGCTTATAATAAACAGAACAGCATCATCTGTTGATGCAGACACTGTACTGGCCTCACCAACCGTATGCGTATTTAACTATCCAGCGCGTATAAACAGCCAGGTGAACAAAGAAAAGAGATGATGCTTTATCCCGAGGTCCTTTTTCTCCTCTCCTTTATTTTACACACAGCAGTGCAAAAACAAGCTATAAAACTGTAACACAAATAAAAGTACCTATTAACTCAAATTGCCTTCTTCAATCATTTCCAAAACCAAATGCAACACATACATCGTTTTCTACTAAGCATGAGCCGCCATTACACGGGAAACAGAGGAATCTACACTTCGTGGCAACACGTTAATTTTCTTCCTACACATCTTAAGAAAAACGACTAATATAAAACGCCTTATATTACACACAGTGTTACTCACCGGCATTGCCCCAGAGGGAAACACAACTGAGCGGAGTTTGAAGAAACTTGACAGCAGAATTTACACAACACGGAGTATAAATCGCTCTGGAAAAGTCGTGTACTAACCGAACACTAATCTTGTTCCAAACGAGAATACAAACGAGAATACAACAGGAAATAGAAACTGTACACCAAACCTGCCATTACCACAAGTGTTCGGTAGATGTCGTTAATGCACTGAAAATAACTAAAGAAACACAAAATGAATGAAAGAATGATCATTAAGACCAGCACACTCCCTGCCTGGTATCTTAAGGATACCACATCTATTACCTTTTAAATGCACACAGTTTACTTAAACACAAGTAACATCCTGTTTAGGGGAGAAAAGTAAGACAAGTTCAGTTACAGGTCTCTTAAACACTTTAGGAGTGCCGTGACGAATCACTCTGATATCTACAGTCCTGACAACATTATCTCTGCTGGGAAAAGTTTTGATGACCACTGCCATTGGACAGTAGTTCCTTGGCGCTGCATTGTCTTTCATCATGATGACGTCTCCTTCTTGCAAGTTAGGCCTTTTGTTCTGCCACCTGGCACGACTTTGCAGGGTACTCAGGTATTCAAGTTGCCATTTGTGCCAAAATGTCTCTGCGAGATGTTGTACCAGCTTCCATTGGTGACGGATGATTTCTGCCTTGCCAAAGTCAGGCGGAGGCGACGATGGGGCTCCTGTCCTTTGTGTCAGAAGCATGGAAGGGGTGAGTATGAGAGGGTTCTCGGGGTCAGTTGACACAGGCAGCAGGTGTCTCGCATTCATAATTGCACACACCTCTGCCATGAGTGTGACGAGGACCTTGTGTGTCAATGAAGAGAAGCGTTGCTGCAAGAACATGGAGTCTAGGATGCGACGGGCCACCCCGATAAGTCGCTCCCAGGCACCTCCGATATGGGAGGCGTGCGGGGGGTTGAAAATCCATGTGCATTGTTGGTCTTGTAGGTAACGTTGCATGCCTGCGTCATCTTCCAGATTCAATTCTTTTGAAGCACCAGTAAAATTAGTGCCTCTGTCAGACCTAATCTGTGCGGCAGGGCCTCTGATGGAGAAAAATCTCCGTAGAGCATTTATGAAACTAGACGCACTCAGTGTCTCTATCACTTCAATGTGTACAGCACGCACACACAGACAGGTGAACATTACTGCCCACCTTTTGCTGTTTGCTTGTCCACCTCTCGTCCGACGGCTGATAACCTCCCATGGGCCAAACACGTCCAAGCCGACGTACGTGAACGGTGGGGCAGCCTGTAGCCGGTCTGCAGGCAGATCTGCCATCAGCTGATGCTCTTGCTTGCCACGCAGTCTCCTGCAGGTGACACATTGGGACAGAGTGCCTCTGATACATCTCTTTTCCCCCCACCAGCCACAGTCCAGCGTCCCTCCCTTCTCTGGCGTGATTGCTTTCTTACAGGTATGCCACCCTCTGCAGGTTTTGTCTTTGTCCGTTTGTCTGAAACACTGGGCTATGTGAATCAGGACCGCAAGTGCTCTCAACACAGAAGTCCACTTTGAGAAGCGCTCGAAGCGTTCAGTTCCTAAGCTGGGCTGTGTGATTTCAGTGACTAGCGTTGCGACCTGAGGCCTGATCTCAGAGTCTAATTCTGGGTCAACTAGATCAAACAGTGACTGATGATCAGCTGGAGGCTTACCAGACAAGAAGGAGGGTCCGGTCAGCCAGTTGGTGTCTCTCAATGATGCAGCAGTAACGGATCTGGAGCCATGGTCGGCCGGGTTGAGCTCTGAGGGGACATACTTCCACTGTTGGGGTGACGTTGCTTGTCTGATACGTTGGACCCTGTTGCTTACATAAACATAAAATCTTCTCTGCTCATTGTTAATATAACCTAACACAACTTTGCTGTCAGAATAGAAAGTGACAGAGTTCATGTGCGAGTCCATGCTACTCACAACAGTCTCAGCTATCTCAACCGCAAGGACTGCAGCACAGAGTTCGAGTCTGGGGATTGTAGTCTCCTTCACTGGTGCCAGCTTTGCTTTGCCAAGCACGAATCCGACTTCGGAGCGTCCATTTTCATCGGTCACCTTCAAGTAGGCAACCGCTGCGATTGCTTTGGTTGAAGCATCCGCAAACACACACAACTCTCTCGTGCTTGCTGCAGAGGTGGATAGAGATGTGTAGCAGCGGGGAATCTGTATGTCTTGAAGGCATTGAAGGGAGGACTTCCATCTCACCCACTCCGCTTTGAGGTGTCCAGGTAATGGCGCGTCCCACTCACCGTTTTCTATGGTCAGCTCCCTCAGCAACGATCTCCCCTGCATAGTGACAGGTGAGAGAAAGCCGAGCGGATCAAAGATGCTGTTTATGGTTGAGAGCACGCCTTTGCGTGTGAAAGGTTTGTCGTCTCGCTGTACTTTAAAGGTGAATGTGTCTGTGACTATGTTCCAACTGATACCCAGGCTACGCTGCACAGGGACGTTATCCGTGGCAAAGTCCAGGTCTTTAATGCTGTTTGCAAGGTCTTCAGGGGGGAATTCAGCCACGACAGCTGCACTGTTTGATGTGATCTTGTGCAACCGAAGGCTGTTGTGGAAGAGCATCTCCTGTGCCCTCTTCACCAAGNCTGCAGCACAGAGTTCGAGTCTGGGGATTGTAGTCTCCTTCACTGGTGCCAGCTTTGCTTTGCCAAGCACGAATCCGACTTCGGAGCGTCCATTTTCATCGGTCACCTTCAAGTAGGCAACCGCTGCGATTGCTTTGGTTGAAGCATCCGCAAACACACAACTCTCTCGTGCTTGCTGCAGAGGTGGATAGAGATGTGTAGCAGCGGGGAATCTGTATGTCTTGAAGGCATTGAAGGGAGGACTTCCATCTCACCCACTCCGCTTGGAGGTGTCCAGGTAATGGCGCGTCCCACTCACCGTTTTCTATGGTCAGCTCTCTCAGCAACGATCTCCCCTGTATAGTGACAGGTGAGAGAAAGCCGAGCGGATCAAAGATGCTGTTTATGGTTGAGAGCACGCCTCTGTGTGTGAAAGGTTTGTCGTCTCGCTGTACTTGAAAGGTGAATGTGTCTGTGACTATGTTCCAACTGATACCCAGGCTACGCTGCACAGGGACGTTATCCGTGGCAAAGTCCAGGTCTTTAATGCTGTTTGCAAGGTCTTCAGGGGGGAATTCAGCCACGACAGCTGCACTGTTTGATGTGATCTTGTGCAACCGAAGGCTGTTGTGGAAGAGCATCTCCTGTGCCCTCTTCACCAAGTTGACGGCCTCGGACTCTGTTGCAAACGACTTCAGAGCATCGTTGACATAAAAATCTCTCTCGATGAACGCTCTGACATCAGAGCCGAATTCAGATTCTGCTTCTCTCGCTGCTCTCCTGAGGCAGTAGATTGCTACAGCAGGAGACGGTGTGTTGCCAAACACATGCTCACGCATTCTTTAGTCTACTATGTCACTGTCCCATTTGTTGTCGCGGAACCATAGAAACCTCAGGTAGTCTCTGTGCTCCTCCTTGACTACAAAACAGTAAAACATGTGTTGAATATCTGCAGTCACAGCAATTTTCTCTTTTCTAAACCTGATAAGGACGCCTAATAGGTCATTGTTCTGATCTGGGCCTTTGAGCAAGACACTGTTCAGTGAAATCCCTTCATACTGAGCACTTGAATCGAACACTATTCGAATCTGTTCGGGTTTCTTGGGATGGTAGATGCCGAAGGATGGCAAATACCAGCTTTCTTGTCCTTCTTGGAGGACGGGGGCATTCTCTGCATTTTGACTGTCAATCCTCTTTTGCATGAACTGCATGTAATGTTCTTTCATGTCAGGTTTCTTCTGTAGTGTGCGGCAGACTGACTTGAGTCTTTTCATGGCATAGTCTCTGTTGTTTGGCAGACGTTCTCTCGGGGTCCGAAAAGGTAGGGGTGCGACCCAGTTTTGAGTGCTATCTTGATATACCTCAGTATCCATGATCCTCAGGAAGTTGAGATCATCGATGGACGGAGCAGGTTGGTGATCTTTGTCGGTGCAGTGGAAGACGGAGGACTTCAGGTGATCCCCGTGCAGCAGAGAAGCAGTGTGAACGGCGGCTTGCTGAGATGGAGGATCATGAAGGACTGAGTGGCTGTGTGGAGGGTCTTTCAGACGCAGGTGGCTGGAGCAGGGTGTGAGGTAGCTGGGGCGGCCATCTCCCAAGATACATGTTTTGAGGGAAGTGACTGAGGAGGGGCGGTGTGCTGTGCCGAGACTAATGGAGGAATCTCACTGGCTAAGCATCTCAGGTGAGGGTGATGTAAAACTGCACTGGGAGTTGGGATTTCAGACCTGTTGTTCGGGAGTTCATTGCATTCAATGAGGACGGGAAGAGGGACGCAGGTCTTTTCGTCCAGTGACTCCAGCATGTAACCACAAGCTCTCCTTCCGGAAGTCTCTATACTGCCCGCACACGTCTTGAGCATGTACGAAGATGGAGTGCTATTGTCGCTGAATATCTCAAAGAATTCTGTACGTGCAAGGGATTTATTACTTTGCTCATCAATGATAGCATACACTCTAGTTGTTGCTTCTCTCTGGCCTTGTGGGTAGACACTAACTAAGCATATTTTGGAGCAACCTCTAGCACTCATACCCTCACCGCATACCTCAGTGCACTTGGAGGAGACCGTCTCTGGAGGCTGCTGGTTCTCACTGCCCTCCCTGCCGTTCTCTGACGTAGATGGGGGTGGCTTTGCTTTCCATGGTGATGGACCTGGATGGAGGGCTTTGACGTGTTTGATGCTCTGACATTCTGCACATGTTATGGTTTTGTCACAGTTCTTTGCAATATGTGTGGTAGCAGATGGAATTGTCTTTGAGATATTGTTTACGGTCAGCTAGCAGTTTGTCTCTAAAGCTCCTACATGCTCCTAACGAATGGGGTTTTTTGTGGATTGGGCACTGCTTGGTGAGATCTAGAGAGTCAGCTTCAGGCTCACCTTTATGGCTGGACTCGGCGACTTGAGTCTTGTGGACTGCAACAGACTGGTTGACTCTACTCTGGATGCTTTTGGGTTTGTCTCTATTTGTGGCAGGCAGAAGTGGCATGGTGACTCTGAAACTGGGATCATTTCTTGCTTTGGCTTGGTTCTGAATGAAGTTGACGAACATACCGAATGGGGGAAAGGAGATCTGATGCTGTTGCTTTATCTGAGAGCCGTAGGACATCCACTTCTCCTGTAGATTATACGGGAGCTTTTCTATGATTGGGGCTACTCCCCTAGCAGTGTCAAGGTAAGTTAGTCCTGGAAGGAATCCATCCTGCTTTGCTGCGTACAGTTCCTGTAGCAGGTCGGCTAAGTCGCGTAGCTTGGCTGGCTCTTTGTTGGAGATTCTCGGGAAGCTTTTCAGTCTGGCAAATAGCGCCTCTTCAATAGCTTCGGGGGTGCCATAGCACTCTTCAATGCGCTGCCAGATAGCTCGGAGGCCACCCTGGGGGTCTCTGATGTAGGCTGCTCTGAGCCTGCATGCTTGTTCGGACGACTCTTTGCCGAGCCATTTAATCAGAAGGTCAGTCTCTTCTGCTACTGACAAGCCTATACTGTCTATGACATTGCAGAATGAAGCTTTCCACACCCAGTAATTCTCTGCCTTATCGTCGAACTTCATCAGCCCTGTGGAGACGATCTGGTTTCTAGTGATGAACTTCGCCAGGTCAGCAGTCAGGGAGCTGTGTCCATCTTGAGCAGACGTGTGACGAGGCGAGGTAGGGCGTGGAGCAGGACTGGGTAGCCCATGGTCCTTTCCTCTCTGCCATGCTTGGTTGCTGGCTTGGTGTGGGCTGTAATACAGACTAGCAGGTAACATGGATGGCTGCTGTGGCTGTGGTGGTACCTGTGACGGCAGTAGCAGCCATCTTGGGGCTGGTGTCGGTAGCTCTGCAAGCGATGTTGCTGGATGCTGTACTGGAGGTCTTATGGGTGGCTGCGTTGGAGGACGTGCAGGTGGAAGAGGGTGGCTGTGCAGGCTGGGCGGAGTTTTATAGCATTCTTGTTTTATATCTCTCTGCGGTGGCACGCTGTTTGCAGTGAAATACCTTTGGTTCAGTTCTGACTCCGGTTCCCTAAGGCTGTCGTCATCATCTAATTCTGCTTGAAGAACTGCTGCTTCAGCTATTGCAGCCTCCATTTCTTTTCTACACCGCAATGCCTCCAATTCAGCTTCTGCTTTGGCAGTTCGTAGTTCTGCTTCAGCTTTCTGAAGTTTCAGTGCCATTTCCTTTTCAGAATAGGCTGCTTTGGTTCTTGCTGCTTGAGCTCTGGCTTTAGCGGTTGCTAGCGCAGTGCTCCTTCGTGAGCTGCATGTTGATCCGTGTTGAGATGGTGCACGAACAGAGCTTGATGCAAATAGCTCTGATCTCACCTCCCAGTCACCAGCTTCTGCATCAGTCACACCAGTGGGAAGTTGCATTTCGGCCGGAGAATCCATTTCTTATGGAGCAGGGGAATCTGGGCAAGTCACATGCAGGCTTGGTGAGAGCAGGTTAATGGCGTCATCTCGACGGGCAACGATTTTTTTTGTTCATTTTTTCTAGCAGTTGAAATTCTGTCTTCTTCTCGACAGGCGGGGTATGCCGTTTTACTGTACTGGCCTCACTAAACGTATGCGTATTTAACTATCCAGCGCGTATAAACAGCCAGGTGAGGTGAACAAAGAAAAGAGATGATGCTTTATCCCGAGGTCCTTTTTCTCCTCTCCTTTATTTTACACACAGCAGTGCAAAAAACAAGCTGTAAAACTGTAACACAAATAAAAGTACCTATTAACTCAAATTGCCTTCTTCAATCATTTCCAAAACCAAATGCAACACATACATCGTTTTCTACTAGCATGAGCCGCCATTACACGGGAAACAGAGGAATCTACACTTCGTGGCAACACGTTAATTTTCTTCCTACACATCTTAAGAAAAACGACTAATATAAAACGCCTTATATTACACACAGTGTTACTCACTGGCATTGCCCCCGAGGGAAACACAACTGAGCGGAGTTTGAAGAAACTTGACAGCAGAATTTACACAACACGGAGTATAAATCGCTCTGGAAAAGTCGTGTACTAACCGAACACTAATCTCGTTCCAAACGAGAATACAACAGGAAATAGAAACTGTACACCAAACCTGCCGTTACCACAAGTGTTCGGTAGATGTCGTTAATGCACTGCAAATAACTAAAGAAACACAAAATGAATGAAAGAATGATCATTAAGACCAACACAGACATTTATGTAGTTATCGTTCTTTATAGTTATTATTCTTGGTGTGAACAGGTCTTAAGTCATTATTCATCTCTCTCTTTCGCAGCTATCAGATCTCATTTGCATATTTTCAAATGTGTGCATAAAGACTAGTTTTAATGTCAGGAATGCTGAAGGCAATTAGATCTTACTTGTCACATGATGGACTGCCACGTTACAGTTTGAATATAATGGAGTGCAATTACAAAGATAAAAGTTTTCAGTGAAAATG
This sequence comes from Anabarilius grahami, assembly GCA_003731715.1. NCBI lineage: Eukaryota > Metazoa > Chordata > Actinopteri > Cypriniformes > Xenocyprididae > Anabarilius > Anabarilius grahami. The sequence goes on from RJVU01079141.1 coordinate 616,046, forward strand.
GACAAAATTTTGCCCTGTTCATCACACGAAGCTGTTCTTTAGTGTACTTTAGTACAAGGGTCCTCAAAGTGGGGTTTGTTCCCCATAGCCAGGGGATCCTCAAAATAAATTTAGGGACCTATGACTTCCACAGTGGCAAAAAACACAGACGGAATTGTTGAGCCATAAAAATGTAATTTACTGTATAATGCGGAATGTCACAGAATATGACAAATGTTGGATGAATAACTCAAAAGTAGGACTGTGTACTTACGTCTGTTAATATTTAAGCTGAAATAGACTGCGATTTCAATATGAAGTCTGCATCTGTGTGAATTCACCAGCATTTCACCATTTCATTTGCTAAAACTATTGTGGTTTAACTTGAAGAAATTATAACAAAAATATATTACTATTGTACAGTAGAATGTACTTCTCATATTAATAATAATAAAATTATTGAATCTTTATTTTTCAAGGAATAATCACAATTTTTCTTCCATGTTTTAATTTTAACAGTAAACCTCTGTTGTGCAGCACTTTGCCAAAAATAAAAGCAATTGTTACATTTTCATTTCATTACATTTTTAAAAGATAACAATTTTTAAAAGAGCCTTCATTTTTATTACCACCTTTTTTGATAATAAATTTGTATTTCATAGGGCCCTGTTATTGCAATCATTTGAAAGTTTTTTTTAAAGTTAAAGTTTTACTGTATTGATTAGACATGCTTCTTGTTTTTTTTTTATTATTATTATTATTTTTTTTTTTACTTTTAATNTTATTATTTTTTTTTTTCTTTTAATAAATCATTGATCAATTTCAATTAATTACATGCTTTTTGATTACTACAGTACAAACTGTAGCAAGCATATGCTTAATCACTGTTAATTATTAGGTGGAAAATGTTCTCCCCTCTAAGGGTCCCTGGCCCCAAAAAGTTTGTGAACCCCTTCTTTAGTATATTAGATTATAGCGCACTACTTCAATGCCACTGTTTACTTTATGGTAACTCTAACATTCTTCAACATTTCTTCTTTTGTTGTTATAGAAATTGATATTGAATAAATTGATTGAATAAAGGATAATTTTTATTTTTGGGTAAACTGATCCTTTATTATAGAGGTCTCCAAACTCAGTCCTGGAGGGCCGCTGTTCTGCAGAGTTTAGCTCCAACACACCTGCTTGAAAGTTTCTTGTATGCCTAGTGAGACCTTGATTAGCTGGTTCAAGTGTGTTTAATTAGGGTTGGAGCTAAACTTTGCAGGACAGTGGCCCTCCAGGACCGAGTCTGGAGACCTCTGCTTTATTATGATACTGTTTTGACAAAGATCTGTTGTTGTTGGCCAGTAGTTTTATAGCATATATTCTTGCACTCTTTGACCTCCAATTTTTCTATTATGAAAAATACATTTACATATTCTCAGCCTGTGGATGTTTATTTCCCAACTGAAATGAGCATAACCAAATAATAATAATAAAATAACTATAGTACATTAGTATGCCATAATAATCTCAGTCACGTACATAAAGCAAGGAGATGCTTGAGCCGCTGACTTTCCTGAAGAACTCCTGCACATCTGCGCTTCTTTAAGATAGATGAGCAAAGTTTTGACTCTGGGAGCAGATATCAGCCTTGCTATTCGGCTCCCAGTGAGAAAACCTGATTTACTTGGCAGATGTCATGCTGGGAAACCACAGCCTTGTTCTCTCTCCTTTTCCTGCAGTGTGTGTGTGTGTGTGTGCGTGTGTAGATAAGGTATGAGGTGAATAAAATTCAGGTGCAATATGACTGGGTGTCATCTCTCTCTCGCTCTCTCTCTCTCTCTCTGTATGTGTTTGTGCATTCTCCAATAGAAATGTGTATGTGAGAGCCTGTTTCCATGTAAAATGTTGTGTGTGTGTGTGTG
>RJVU01079141.1:618037-676975 GCA_003731715.1 Anabarilius grahami
CCGCCTTAAACCCTTGCATACCACCTCTAAATCCTTACTTTGGTGACGTGACTGTTGGTAGACTAAGTGTGCATCAAGAATGCATGATGGTCGCAAAGGAGGCATTCTCAAGCACTGAAGCCTAAATTGAAAGACAGGACCACCCTACTGTTGTGAGGATTTTACTGACATATGTGCACAAAGGCAACTGTAAGACCACAAGTGCTCATGAAGTGCACCATTTGGGACAGTGCCACAAATCACATCCTGGTATGTGTTTGCTAACACTGTTGTGTCCTCTGGCTGATATACTGACCGTCCCTCCTGATCTCCTTCCTGTGTTCTTCCCCTCTCTTCCGCTTCTCTTCTCACAGGTTTGGCCCGACGGGTCTCAATCTATCTTGACAGAAGTAAGCAGGGAGGTGAGTGCTTCTCTTTCTTATTTTCCTTCACCTCTGTTTGGTGTTTGCATGTATGAGACTAAGCCACTAATGTTTTCCCATTCCCAGTTACAGCCTAACATTTTTCTTTACACCCATCCGATTGGCTCTTTTTATTCTTTCTGCAATTCTGGCTGGTGGAAGTCAAATCTGTCCAGTATTGAATTTGAGAATTATTCTTTGTTGGTGATCCATTCAGATTAGATTGTGAGAGATTTGTTTTTTTGTGTGTTTGTGTGTGTGTTTGTGTGTGTGTGTGTGTGTGTGTATATATATTTTTTTTATTATTTATTTATTAAATTTTTTTCCAGAGCTCATTTAGTATAGAAACTAATTGGAACTAATAGTGTGGTGCTCTTAGCTAAAATTAATAAACACACAAGGGATGTGGAATCTGTAGGAATTTACGATTGATGGAACGTGTTGAAACGTGGATTTTGTGTGGGCTTTCTCATTGCTCTTTTTATTATAACACATATGAAGAAAGGTATTAAAAATATTATGTAACCTTATGCCTTCAGTAATATTCACTGAGCAATTTCACCATCAGCATAAGTATGTATTAATCTTACCTGAATCAGACCGATGCGTGTGCAAGTGTGTATTGTGCTACTAGATGCGAATATTACATGCATATTCCTGTTGATAAGAACGTTAAAGTGTGTGCGTATATATATGTATTATATGTGTGTGCACTATGCGCAAATGTCTTTTTGCGTATCATATCAGTTAAGCTGTTTGAAAGTTCATATAACTTAATGCAAGTTCATTCAGCTAAGCATAACTCTGGAATTTCCAACCAGTGGTTATATCTCAGCAGTGTTTGGAGGAATGAGTGTGAGGGGGTTTTTCTCTTCCCCAAGATTGGATTTTTGATAGACAGCAGAAGTTTTGAAAGTAGGGCAGCAGTGCTTCAGTTTCAGCGTCACAGCTTGTCCTGATCCATATAACTTTTGGCTGTGTGTTTAGGACACTCATAAGGGTGTTCTTTGCTCTCATGATTGAACAGCTTGAGAGAATGACGACAGACAGACAGTCAGAAATGAACCAGGGCTCCAGAACAGCCAGGACAAAATTCCCCTCTCACCATTCAGAAGGTGCTGTCAGCGCGAAAGCTGAAGCTTTGCAGTCATTTGGAAGTTGTTTTTTGTCAGTTTAATCTAGAGGCATAAATGGGCAATAAACTGAAGTCGGAAATGCTGTGACCTGACCAGTACTGTCAAATTTTATGGCAGAACCCAACCTGAACCTACAATCTCTCATTCTTAGCCTATATCCTAATCAAGTGAGTAGACCAAGACACATGGATTCTTAACTCTCTGACTAAAATCTAAGAGAGTGTGTGTGTGCGCACAATGAGTTGTTCTTAAAAATAAACCACTCAAGCCCATAGTTATTCACCTTATCTAGCAAGCAACATGAAGGTAAACTATTTCCCGTGTGGGCACTTCAGATTATTTTGCCGCTATAGGTAAATAAGGGGAAAAATAACAAAATGCGGTAAATGGTCAAATAAATTGCGCTACAAACCAGTGTGTTTATGATTACAATAATAAGTTAAAATAATGTGATAAGTAACAGTTTGCAATATCAGGCAGCATAATGGACATCAGTCCCGTTTTTGTACAGCTAAAATAAATGAAAGCGGATGAGACCAGAAGCCGCTACACAATGAAGTTACTGTGCCCACGCCCCTTACTTTAAGAATAAGGTAAATAGACCTGTGGACACGTACAAAAACATGTTGGCCTCGTGTTTAACATTTTGAGTAGATTTCATCCTTAAAGTGTGTAAGCACAAAAGTTTTCAGATTTCTAAAACCGTATATGTACGCCAGAACCTGTGCCAAATTTTAGCAATCCCAATCAGCCGGAGATTGTGCATGCATTCACCCCCTCCCTGTCTCCACCCCAAAATAAACATATATAAAGCTTACATCATATAGTTTTACTATGCATATCATCATCTGCATATCATTTCATGCATATTTCCATGAATATTTTTGTTTAAAGTTACATGACACTAGGAAAATATGAGACAGGCTGACTGTAAATGCTAATTGTGCCGTCACATTGCATTGCTAAAAATCACTCAGTTGTCTTGTATAAAATATAAATATTCAAATTAGGGATGTGGCCGAAGCCAGATAATGGCTTCAAAACGAATAACGCATTCTACAGAATAATAGAACAAATATTCCTCATTTCTGCTGGATAAAATATGAGCCTGCGGATAGCACAATATTACACAAAAACCTCTAAAATCACCCCGCAATAATGAGTATGTTAAGTGAATAAGTGTAAACTCTATGAATGAAATAAGCACAAATCAAATAGCTGTATTACTATCTCCGTGCATCTCTCAGAAATCAGAGCTTGTCAAGTGTGATATCAACTAAAATACTACATGATACACATTTTCTACAGTTTGATATGTCTATTAAAGTATTTAAACCTTGTACAATAGGATACACGAATGAATGGAGACAGCAAGCATTTAATGTATTCTGTATCATTTGCACAGATTTGCATTTGTATGCATAGTAAAAGTTGTTTTAGCAATTTTTAACCACTGGATTTTTTTTTTTTTCTTCCATGTTCTCTAATCAGCTATTTTATATAGAGTTCGACGACTCTTATTTGAGGTTGTGGATGATTGTCCTGACATAACTCGTACACAAAGTACACAAACTCACAAAGTTCCTCTGAATTTTTTATTTTTATTTTATTTCACATGAGGAGGTATTGTTTTTATTTGAAGATGCATAAATATTTATTTATCAGGAGGTCCTGGACCCAGGACTTGAACTCCGTCAGCCCAAAGCACAACCACACTACATCTCGAAAAACTGCCTACGATGCTATTGGCTCCTACAATTAGAAGATATTTAAAGGGCACCTATTATGCCCCTTTTTTCAGGATGTAAAATAAGTCTCTGATGTCCCCAGAGTGTGTATGTGAGGTTTTATCTCAAAATACCCCACAGATAATTTTTATAGCATGTTAAAATAGCCAGTTTTGGGGGGTGAGCAAAAACACACCGTTTTTGTGTGGGTCCTTTTAAATGCAAATGAGCTGCTGATCTCAAGAAGAGGGCGGAGCTTCAAGAGCTCATGCAACAAACAAACAGGACAATCTCAAGCACTGCAGATGTCAGAAACTGTCAGTAATGGTGTTCAGTTTGAACTGGAGTCAGACAATGATGCCCACAGAGCCAGAGAATATATGCTGCGTAAAGATAGAACAGGTACAGTTTAGTTTAATTACGGTTATAACTTGTCATCTTGCTTTTATCCACTATTAGTACAAGCCTGTTGTATTGGACCCCGCCCGAATGATGGTCAAAACTTTACTGATGAGTTTTATGAAGTTTATTTTACATCACACAAAAGATTAAGCGTCCGTTTTCACTCCAGAACATCACTGTAAGAGCTGAATAAACACAGTACAAGAAGTGCACGTTAAAGTCTTATCCATAAACTCACTCTCTCTCCCTTTGCATTATCATCAACATACACAGCAGTCGAATTACACAAAACACTTGTTACAACTAACAGTAAACATATATATACAGACCTTATTCTTTTTTTTGATGGGGGTGCTTAATAAACTGGTAATTTTTTATCTGTAAAACAGTGATGAACTGTAATAAAGTGTGTGCTCTCCCCTTCATTGCTGCTGTGACCAGTATCGTTCTGGAAACTGTAAGCTGGATCATGAACAGTTGGAACTGATCCATCCTTGAGTAACACATTTTTAGCAGAACCTGTGTTTTGTATTCTTTTTGCATTGACCATCGCTCACAAAGCAGTCTGGAGTGAAATGATTTGCGCAGACATAAATGAATTTAGGTATATTTTGGGGTGCATTACCTTCAAAAATAAAACTAATCCACTGCACACTCAATGGCTCAGATGTTGGTAGAAAATGAAGACTCCTATGTTCACTCTTACATCCAACAACAGAACACCGTGATTGCTTACGAGACATTGTTGTCGGTAAAGCTGCTTGAGCCCGGATAAAATGGTGGATAGTGTACAACTCGCTGAGGGCGGAAACTATGGTAATGCAGGACTGTCAGTCAGCAGCCGTGGGCAGGGCCTGAGTGTGACGTCACACTGCTCAGAGAATCTAATGAGACTGCTTTGGTTTAATGGGGATTAAAAAAAAAAAAAGGAGTGGGTGGATTTTTATCATCGAAGGGTTGTTGTTCACACACTGCTAACACACATTTATGTCCAAACACCATGTAAAAGTGGATTTTGCATAGCAGGTGCCCTTTAAATAAATGTTATAATTGTAATTTTAAAAAATATATAAATATGTATTACACAAGGCATATTTGTAAAATGTTAACTACGCAGGGAACAGAATCTACATTTAAAACAGCATTCTCAAGTAATTTTACGAACTTTCTGTTAAACTCCACCCACTTCTGGTTTTATCCAAATATAGATAGTAATAGATAATTTTGAGATTGTTACAGGTACAGGTACAGATGCAGATACAAATACGGACTCCACTGCACACCCCTAATTCAAATATCCGTAAGACAAAATACATTAAACAAAATTGTACGTATAAAATACTTACAATTAGAAACATTTTTCAGAGAAGAATGTTTCTTGTTTATTCCTATTGGCGATTTTGTTTTTAATTGTTTTAAACAAAACTAATACATGCAGTTTTCCTGGTAAAATAAACATGTTTTAGAATGTTAAATTTTTTTTTACTGGAAACTAACAGTTACTTATTCTGCAATCTAAAAATTATCTGACGTCAGTGCCTCACACAGAATATTTTTAAAATAAAACGTGTAAATCAAATATTTCCTTCAAATATGCATTTTCATAATGCTTGGAAGACTGTGGAAGGTGTCATCATTAGGCATCATTTTGTGTGTCTGCACACAAAATAGCACACCTGCATACAGTTGTACAGTACTGTGTCATCAGACATATGGCCAGTTTGACCACACAAAGAGTCTGTGAGTGTCTGTCATTATACTGCCTATGTTGCTTAGCCATCTTAATCAGAGTCGGGTGTGCATCACTGATCATTATTCCTATGAAAATATTTTCTGTTCTACTATTTAAAATATATCAGTAGATAGATATTATCATGCGCCAAGCAATTCTCTTGGTTTCTTGTTATAATTCTGTCATTAAAACAGTAGCATTCTACAGGAAAAGTGTTAAAAGCAGCGCATCAACTACAATACATCTATTTAAATTCATAAATATATTTAACTTCTGGATAATGATTTAATGTAACTCCATTATTGAGAGTGGCATATTTAATATAAATGTGTATATTAAATGGAGAAAAGAATTTAAAATTATTTTGTTTACTTCACTTCACTCGCACCAGTTAACGAGTGTGTATGCATTGGTTTAGCGTGTGCTTAGAAAATTCTGTACACATATTTCAATGCACATATTATATTGAGCATTATACATTGAGCACCTGAACCCTACTGAACATATTTCGGTTAAATTGTAATGCCAAAATCAATGCCTGGTGCTCACTGATGCTTTTGTCTGAATACGAGAATATCCCAACAGGCATGTTCTAACTTATAATGAAAAACCCTCCAATAAAAGTGGAAGCTATTATAGCAGCAAAGGGAGAATCAACTCCCTAATAATGCTCATTGTTTTGAGATTAAATGTTCAGCAAGCACATAAAACTATGGTGTGTGGTGCATGTTCGCATATACAAGCCCTTATCCTTAAAAAACAAATATGATTCACACTACATTAAATACAAGAAATGAGGATAAACAAAGTTTGCAGCTACCAAAATGAGAGCATTGAAATTGGATTGTTGTTTAAAAACTGAACCAAAAAAAAAAATTAGTCTACTGTCACTGTCTATAATCTGTAGTCTATCCACAATCGTGTGTAATGTACAATGACATTTTTAGCCATAAAAGAGAGTCTAATAACTGAGTTTCTCAAAGAGCTCAAAGGAAAATCATATCACTGGATCATAAATTAAATCAGCTCATCTCTGATGAACCACCACGTCTCTAACATCTCTCTGTTTACAACTCAGTGAATAATTGCAGTTTTATTCTTCTGCTTCTCTCCTTTGTTCACATCGTTCTTACTGTCACAAGAATGACCAGACAGGTCATAATGACTGGACCATAATGCTTTAAAGGGTTAGTTCACCCAAAAATGAAAATTCTGTCATTTATTACTCACCCTCATGCCGTTCCACACCCGTAAGACCTTCGTTAATCTTCGGAATGCAAATAGATATTTTTGTTGAAATCCGATGGCTCAGTGAGGCCTGCATAGCCAGCAATGACATTTCCTCTCTCAAGATCCATTAATGTACTAAAAACATATTTAAATCAGTTCATGTGAGTACCGTGGTTCAATATTAATATTATAAAGTGACAAGAATATTTTTGGTGCCCCAAAAAACTAAATAACGACTTATATAGTGATGGCCGATTTCAAAACACTGCTTCAGGAAGCTTCGGAGCGTTATGAATCAGCATGTCGAATCAGCTGTTCGGAGCTCCAAAGTCACATGATTTCAGCAGTTTAGCGGTTTGACACGCGATCCAAATCATGATTCGACACAGAAGATTCATAACGCTCCGAAGCTTAATGGGCTTAATTTAGCTTTAAGGCCCATTCACATCAAGAACGATAACTATAATGATAACTACATTACCGCCCCACACCAGTGTATAATACTGTCCTGTTTATTCTAAGGTGCTGCAGTTTTGTCACCTGCCACTTTAAATCAGGATGGATTCTGTTTGGCTGATTCTGTTTTTATCGTTTGTCAGCTTGAAAAAAATAATTTTGAAAGTGATTCCAACAATATCATTCCTCTTTGCCGTTATTGTTATAGTTGTGGTGTAGACTCTGCTATTCTTTTAAATTGAAAATGATTTTTAAAACTATATCTTTATCGTTATCAAATAGTTTTACTGTTTACTGAACTTTGTTGTTCTTCCAGTTATTTACCTATAGCGTCTAATGAATTGGAAGTCTCCAACATTCACCGAAAATAGCTTACTTCTGCATTGCAAAATAAGTGGTTAAGAGGTTAGAGGTGCATCTAAGTATTCAGTGTTTTATGTCACAATTCATGAAAGTGTTGTGACAAAAATATCACTCAAATATTCATTCTGGAAAACAACCAAAATGTGAGTGTGTGACTGTGGTATCTTTTATCGTACAGACATGTCAGGAGAGCCTAGGGAGTCATATATTTGACTGTGTATGTGTGAAACCTTCCCTACTCTCTCTTGAAGGTGCAGGTATGGTGGTGGACTGGGAGCAGGAGACTGGCCTCTTGATGACGTCAGGTGATGTTCGAGTCATACGGATCTGGGACACAGAAAGAGAAATGAAAGTGCAGGTACTGCACACAAACACACACACACACCCCTTCATCTTAAAGACATCAGTCTCAGGCAAGCTTTGTAGTTCTATCATTTACAGTGGAAATTAAAAAAAACTACACACCCCTGTTAAAACAGCTGGTTTTTGTGATATAAAAAATAAACAAATATAAATAATATGAGAACTTTCGCTCCTTTAATGTAAAAATTACAACCTGTGTAATGCAACTGAAAACCAAAGTTACACATTTAACAGAAAAAAAAAGATAAAAATAAAAACTTAAAATAAAATAACCTAACTGCATAAATGTGCACACCCTTTTTATAATTGGGTATGTGACTGTTCTCAGAATTAACTAATCATCAAGCTCATGTGAAATAGTACACACCTGTCTTCTCCTGAAGTGACTCTGATTAACTCCAAATACCTCTCTCTTAAGAGATTTCTGACATCTTCTTGGTTGCATACTACTACAAGAGCCATGGGCCACAAAGAGCTTACGAAGCATCAATGATAACTTATTGTCGAACGGTATGGCTCAGGTGAGGGATACAAATAATATCCAAGGAATTAGATATACTATTGAACACAGTGTAGATAGTCATCAAAAATGGAAAAAGTATGGCACAACAGTGACATTATCAAGAAAAATTTCCAAAATTAATGACAAGACAAAGACTAGTCAGGGAGGCTGACAAGAGGCCTACAGCAACATTAGGAGTTTCAACTCTTTCTACCAAGTACTGGTTGCTCCCTGCATGTGCCTATCTCCCGTATTCTCCATCTGTCTAAGCTATGGGGCAGGGTGGCAAGACACAAGCCTTTTCTGACTTTCTAACTTTCACCTTTCAGAATGACAATAATCTAAAGCACACAACTAAATCAACAAAATAATGGCTTCAGCAAATAAAAATTAATGTTTTGGAATGGCCCAGCCAGAGTAAAGTTGTAGGAGGACCTGAAGAGACCTGTGCCCAGGAGGTGCCCTCGCAATTTAATGATCTGCAATGTTTTTGCAAAGAAGAGTGGGAAAATATCTAGTTCAGTCATGAAACTCTAGAGCAGTGGTCGGCAATAGGCGGCCCGCGGGCCAAAACTGTCCCCCCAGCAATAATATCTGGCCCGTGTCTGCAGCCCGATCATTTTGATAGTGGCTGGTTCTGAAATAGATCTTCGTCCCGTGGTGCCGTCTAATATTATGACCGTGTCTACACCAGATACGACTTTTTTTTTGTGTCGCATTGCGCCGCAACAGCTAAAAGCTGTCTACACTGAACGCGACAAACCAACCATTGCCAAGCAGTTGGACTACGTCAGAAACAGAACGGGGAATCCGTTCACTATTGGGAATGTGTTGTGTCACGTGACTTGCGTCGCACAGCTCGCATCCAGTGTAGACAATACGCTAGTTATGTATGTAACTGTGGTTCTGTGAATTCCGGATGACCGCCAGAGGCGGTGCTAAGCACTAGTGGATTATCACAGCGCTAGCCAGATAGGTCGAGAGAATATAACAACAAAGTCACGTCATGACGCAGACCGAGCCACAAGAATATAACCCGCAGTAGCTCGGTGCCCAGCCTCGGAATGCTTTCTCGCGCATTCCGAATGACAAAAAACTCTGCCGGTCATCCGGAATTCACAGAACCACAGTTACATACGTAACTAGCCTTCTGTTTCATTCCTCCTGACCGCTAGAGGTGGTGCTAAGCACTAGTGGATGACACATACCAACACAATCATGAGGAATGCCACCCACCTGAAACATCAAGGTTGCTCCAGGAGAACTGCAGAGCTCACATCATGGAAAGCAGCCACATTGATCTTGTAAAACCGTGCGAAGGTACATGGTGAAGACCAGGTAGCCGCAGCTTAGATGTCTGCCAAGGAAACTCCCCGCAAAGCAGCCCAAGACGAAGAGACGGCCCTAGTAGAATGGCAAGTAACACCTTCTGGTAAGGGTTGATGAGATTTATTATAGGCTAGTTTTATCACATCTACAATCCAATGTGACAGTCTTTGTTTGGACAAAGGTGCACCTTTACGCACATCACCATAACAGACAAATAATTGATCTGTCCGTCTAAAATAAGCAGTAGATTCTACGTAAGATTTCAAGGACAACCACTTAATATCCGCGACACCCAGTGGTTCAAATGGTGGTGCACAAAGGAATTCGAGTACAAGCGGTAAGTCCCACACAAGCAAAGGCATAAAACGAACAGGCTTTAAACGCCTCGCTCCCTTCAGAAACCTACCAATAAGGTTATGAGATCCCAAAGAAGAACCATCAACTGGAGCATGATGAGCCGATATGGCAACAATATACACTTTTAAGGTAGAAGGCGCTTTGTTGTCTTCTAATAGATGTTGTAGGAAACTCAGTGCTTTCGGCACAGTACAGTGATCTGGGTCAATTCCTTGATCCTCACACCAAGAAGAAAAAATCCTCCAACGAGCAGCATAAAGCTGGCATGTTGAAGCAGCCCTGGCGTTACCAATAGTGTTGATTACTGCCAGTTCACAATCCGCTAACAGTGAACTGGGCCCAGTGGCCAGACCCAAAGCTTAAGATGTGCCGGATCTGGATGGCAAACCCGCCCATTCAGCTGAGCGAGAAGATCCCTTCTTATGGGAAGCTGCCAAGGTTGTCCCTGCAAGATATTCAGAAGAAGAGGAAACCACGGCCTGGCCGGCCATCGAGGTGCCATTAGGAGTACCCTGTGTTTGAACTGGAATATTCGGTGTAATGTCTCCCATAGTAGTGTAAAAGGAGGGAACGCATACAACAGGGAACGCATACAACAGGCAACTTGGCCACTCGTGGGCTAACGCATCCTGACCCAGTGGACTGGATGTCTCTGTCCTTGCAAACCACCAGCGGCAATGAGTGGTCAGTTCTGATGCAAACAGATCCACCTCTGTCCTGCCGAATCGCTGCCAAATTTGCTGCACTACATCCGGGTGAAACCTTCATTCGCCCGGATGTAGCAGGTCCCTGGACAGAGCATCCGCCACTTGATTGTCTGTCCCTGGGAGATGAACCGCTCTTATTGAAGCCAGTTGAAACAGAGACCATCTGAGGATCTTGCGAGTTAGTTGTAAGGATGCGAGAGACCCGGTGCAGCCTTGATGGTTCAAATGAAAGACAGTCAATGTGTTGTCGGACCGGACAAGTACATGACAGTCTCTCAAATCTGGTAAGAAGTGTTGTAGCGCAAGGTACACTGCCCTCAATTCCAGAACATTGATATGTTCCAAGGACTCCTCTCGTGACCTACGGCCGCCAATTCCCCTCTGGTTCCATGTTGCCCCCCATCCTGTTAATGAAGCATCGGTTGTGATCACTTCCCGACAAGAAGGTACAACCCCCACCGGCACTCCGGCCTTCAAAAACGTTAACCGTTGCCAGGGTTTCAGTGCGCGGACACACGCAGGAGAAACAACAATGTGGCGATGATGAGGTCTTTTCGGGTTCAGCCTTAAGCCGTTGCTCCATCTCTGGAGAGGTCTGAGGTGAAGCAAACCCCCGGGAATCACTGATGTGGCAGCTGCTAACATCCCCGCAGAAGGACACCATGAGGAATTTTTGCCCCCAGTCGAAAGCAAGTCAGTAATTGATGAATGTTGTCTGTCCGAGCTTGAGACAACGTGGCAGACATTGTGAGAGAATTGAGTATCATCCCAATGAAGGTTATGGACTGTGTAAGAATTAACCCAATTAATTAAACAAAAGTGTAATTAAATTACAGTGAATAAGAACCGAATTAACTGTAAATGATTCAGAATTAATATTTAACACTTCATCAATTATTCGTCCACCGAAAAATTGAGGTCACAGTATTTTTACCAGTTCTGGACAAATTATTATCCCGTGGCCAACAGTAATAATATTTTGTCATGATTATTAATCATGATTATGATTATGAGCAAGGTAGCAATCGTAGTTTAAGGCAGCAATTTGGTAACCACAGCACAAGACACTTGTATGCGTGAAAAATCAAACAAGACTTTAGTCAAGTCAAGTCACCTTTATTTATATACCGCTTTTTACAACGCAGATTGTGTCAAAGCAGCTTTACATTGATAACTGGTATATATTTTTGGCTGCACAGTCAAATACTGTCAATGCAGGCAGATCAAAGCACTGTTGAATATCAAATGTCAAGTCAAATGTCAAGTGTCCCCAACTAAGCAAGCCAAAGGCAACAGCGGCAAGGAACCCAAACTCCAACAGGTGACAGTAGGTGACAATAGGTGTTAAAATGGAGAAAAAAAAACCTTGGGAGAAACCAGGCTTAGTCGGGGGGCCAGTTTTCCTCTGGTGAGCAGTGCTTTGTTACGATTCAGGTTGCTATCATAAGTCCGATAGGATCGCAACATTCAAAGTTATTTATTTCAGTTCCATCCAGTTGAGGATCGTATTCATCACGCCGGTATGGACGGTTGTTGAGGAACTGTGCCACTGGCTGTCGTGTTGATGAGGCCTTCACAGTGGATGATCTAGTTGACTCAATCTCTGCTGATACTTCAGCAAAGGCGCAGGTCCTCGGTCTCATCTGGATAAGGCCGGATCCAGTTGACTGCGGTAAACCTCGGGATAAACAGAAAGACTAATATTAGCTTAGATGCCATTCTTCTTCTGATGTAACGAGTACATCTGGTGTTATAGGAAGTGTTCCCGGTTCTGGCTGACCTAATTTATGCAGCCTAATAATCCTTTAACGGATTTGAAAATATAAATTGATAATGTGTTATGTGTATGCCAGGTTAAAGAGATGCGTTTTTAGTCTAGACTTAAACTGACAGAGTGTGTCTACTTCCCGAACAATGCTAGGAAGATTGTTCCAGAGTTTAGGTGCCAAATAGGAGAAGGATCTACCGCCTGCGGTTGATTTTGATATTCTAGGTATTATCAGCTGGCCTGAATTCTGAGATCGCAATAGACGTGAAGGACTATAATGCTTTAAGATCTCGCTCAGGTACTGGGGAGCTAAACCATTTAGTGCTTTGTAAGTAATTAGCAAGATTTCAAAATCTATACAATGTTTAACAGGAAGCCAATGCAGTGTTGACAGAACTGGGCTAATATGGTCATACTTCCTAGTTCTAGTAAGAACTCTAGCTGCTGCATTTTGTACGAGCTGTAGTTTATTTATCAGGCGAGCAGAACAACCACCCAGTAGAGCGTTACAGTAATCTAGCCTTGTGGTCATGAACGCATGAACTAACTGTTCTGCATTTTTCATTGAGAGCATATGTCGTAGTTTATATATATATTTTTAAGATGGAAGAATGCGGTTTTACAGAAGCTAGTAACATGGCCTTCAAATGAAAGATTGGTATCAAAGAGCACACCCAGGTTCCTAACTGACGACGAAGACTTAGCAGAGCAGCCATCAAGTGTTAGACAGTATTCTAGGTTATTACGTGAAGAAGTTTTTGGTCCAAAAATTAGAATCTGTTTTTTCTGAACTTAGTAGTAGGAAATTACTGGTCATCCAATTTTTTATATCAGCTATGCATTCCGTTAATTTTGTGAATTGGTAAGTTTCGTCAGGGCGCGAAGAAATATAGAGCTGAGTATCATCAGCGTAACAATGAAAACTAATGCCATGCTTCCTAATGATATCTCCCAAGGGTAGCATGTACAGAGTGAAAAGCAACGGTCCTAGTACTGAGCCTTGCGGTACTCCATATTGAACTTGTGATCGATATGACCTCTCTTCGTTTACTACTACAAACTGATAACGGTCAGATAAGTATGATTTGAACCATGACAATGTAGTTCCACTAATGCCAACATAATTTCTGTATTTAATTAGTCTATTTAAAAGAATATTGTGATCAATAGTGTCAAATGCAGCACTAAGATCCAATAAAACTAATGGAGAGATACAACCACGAGCTGATAAGAGCAAATCATTAGTAACTCTAATGAGAGCAGTCTCAGTACTATGGTATGGTCTATTCCTGACTGGAAATCCTCACAGATACTATTTCTTTCTAAAAAAGGAACATAGTTGTGATGATACTGCCTTTTCTAGTATTTTTGACAGAAAAGTGAGATTTGAGATCGGCCTGTAATTGACTAATTTTCTAGGATCAAGTTGTGTTTTTTTAATAAGAGGTTTAATAATAGCCAGCTTAAAAGTTTTTGGTACGTATCCTAGTGATAAAGATGAATTGACGATAT
Source organism: Anabarilius grahami (assembly GCA_003731715.1). Classification (NCBI taxonomy): domain Eukaryota; kingdom Metazoa; phylum Chordata; class Actinopteri; order Cypriniformes; family Xenocyprididae; genus Anabarilius; species Anabarilius grahami. The sequence goes on from RJVU01079141.1 coordinate 632,023, forward strand.
TAAGAAGAGGATCTAAACTAAACTAACTACGCACAAACTAATCTAACAAAAAACATACACGCACACACACCCACACACACACATTCATTCAGTTACAGGGAAATGGTGAGATTACTATCTGGAGTTGAATGGATTCCCCATTTGTTTAGCTTTTAACAAGTTTCTTTGACCGTAACTTGAGAGAATTAATACACTAGCAATTCAACCATAGTTTCATTTGCTTAATAAAATTGCACCAGCTCAGCAAAATTAGGAGACCTGTGTTTACTTGCATTGACTGCTCCTGTAAGCGCGTGTTCCCTTCGTGATGGAGTTGAAGAAAGTGGCATTGCTCGGTCAAGAGTTCTGAAGGACGACGTCCCGTGGGGAAATAGTTGGCTTTGCAGAAAATGGAGTCTTCGTCGAATAGTTGCAGGGTTTACGCGTTGCTGCTTGGGTGTCTGTCTGCGTCTCAAGGAGTTGCTGGAAACAAAGGACTTTGAGCGAGTCCTCGTCTAGGTTAAACAGAACGAAGGTTCTTGCAGGGGCTTGAGTGAGTTCTTGAAGAGGTTTAGCTTGCAGCAGGACGATGGTTGGTCTGCCGACTCAGCGAAGGCCAAGGCGAATTACAAGCAAGGGCAAAAGCAAAAGCACAATGCACGGTATTGAGTTTTGAACAGTTTGTTGGTTCCGCCTTTCCGAGTGTTTTAGCCAATCAGATATGTTTTTGGGCTGGTCCTACGCCCAGTTCTCCTGTTCTTGTATGCAATTAGCATAATGTCCTTACAGTCCCTTGTTTTCAAACTTAGGGATTTTGGTCAGAACTTTGAGAAGTTAACTTTGCTGGTTCAGAAGTTGTACATCTTACATAAATCAATTTTGCATCAAAATACTGGAAAGCATTCATCCATCACAACCATACCAAACAGTACACACTTTCTGTAATTGAGGTAGATTTTCTTCAAATGTACCTGTAATCAATATTTAAAACACACAGAAAGAATTACATAGGTTCCATGAACAAAATAAAACATGCTTAATACATATATGTTAGAGGTTGCTTTTTGGTGATAAGTTCATATCTTTGGCAGTATTTTCTAAATTGTCTGTTTGAACAAAGAGAGTGGCTTCACTGTCTGCCAAGGAAACATTGGAATGTCTTTTGAAATGCAAAGCTGGGCAGAGGGAATGTTTCCTGTAGGTGATTCCCATGGTGGCCTGCTGTGACTTTCTCCTCGAGATGTGTCACAGGTCCGAGTTTCCTGATAACAGTGGGAATTTACATCTTGTGTTTTGGTGTTTGCTGATTCATCTGTTTTCTTAAAGTCAACAAAGTAAGAGAGAGTCTTTTTGATCTGTCCCTACAATCAATGGTCTCTGTTACGCCCCGTTCTATTAAGAAAAGGGGCTGGCGTGAGTTTGGTGGATAGCGGGGAAACCGACTCCAGCCGACAGATCACCACAGACAGCAAACTAAGATCCACAAATAATTTATTAAGGTGGGATACAAAGAAATTAAATAAAAGGAGCCATAGCTTCAGGGTGCCCCAAGGCCAAAACAACAAACATAACAGCTTACAAATAAAATAAATAGATACCCTAACAAAAGAAACAAAAATACAATCAACTTCCCTAACTCCCTAAAATAAACAAATCGCAAACAAAGTCAAAATAAATGGCAGGACACCCCTACGCTCCTAAAGCATAAACAGAAACTTATTTGGATCACTTTAAACAAAACAGGAACAGTGGTTCGCGATCTACCGATGGGAGAAGGAATCCGGAGCTCCTCACGCCAGCAGGCCAACACCAGAATGAGCTCGCCATCTTCCGAGAGCGCCGCTCTTTTAACCGGAGCAGCCGCAGGCTCAGCCAATGGCGTTCTATCTACAGCAACAAATCCCTGCACAGACATTCAAAGAAAAACTCCACACAAAACAACAAGACAGATGCTGAATATCGTAACAGTCTCCAAATGGCAGAAATTAGAGAACAGGATCTTCAGCAATTTTATGGCTCATGCATGTCTCGGTGGGGGAATGGGTTGATTCTCTTTGATCTTTGGAATGTGGAGTTTTTGGTCATTTAATGGGCTTCGTTCAGGAATAATCCTACAAGTCTACTGGAACCAAATTGCTCTTTGTGTCATTCACAGTGAGGCACAGTCTCGACTGTGCGTAACGTTCGAAATCTGACGTGGCCCACCCTGAGGTTGACGGTGAAATGACTGATGACCCTGGGCTATTTTATTCCCTCTATGTCGTCGTGGTGTTTGAAGCTGAGAAGCCATGTGGTGACGCAATTGCTGCTCCGAGATCGGGTAGCGTGGTTGAGTCGAAGCTGAAGGCATCCTAAAAGAAGGTGCACGTGGGGTCTGAGTCAACTGTCTCGTGGCATCTGACAGTTTCATTCTTTTCTCTAATATCTCAGTGACATTGGGCCCAAAAAGATGCCCCTGTACAATTGGAAGTTCACTCAGGGTCCTCTTACAATCTTCAGGTAACGGTGCCTGAGCGAGCCATTCCTGATGCTGGGCAGTTAGGAGGGTTGCTGATAGTGTCCCAAGCTCACGGGTCACATGACCCATAGCCAGTAGAGCAGTTTGTAGAAATTGAGATGCAGAAGGGTCCACAGTTGGAAGCCCTAAAGTGGTATTACAGGCAAGAAGCAGCTGGCAGATGGTATTCTCTGCTCGAGTTATATAAGCTACTGACTCATATGCCTTCTTCAATAATGTGTCAGTACGTCCACATTGTGCACTTGGGCAGCATACGTTACCTCTTAGTGCTTCATCAGGCGATACCACTAAAGCTGCTACTGGTTGTTCGATCTCGGGCGCCCACCCCACTCCAATGGAATCAGCTTCAGCCATTGAAGCTAGGGTACAGGCTTTCTTTGACCTCCTTCTAGGCACATTGGAACCTGTAAGTGCACTGGAGAATTATTTTATGAAGTCCCTACACGGTGGCATTGTAAACACATTTGCATCAGAAGTTTGTCTGAAAAACACGTTGGTCTGGATAGGTTGAGCCAGCGATGTATCATGGCCCAAACGCGGCATTGCCATCTGTAGAACTGACAATGTGTCATCCGGAGAGGATGGCCCCACTCCTGATGAATGTACAGACCCGTGGCTCGAACCACCTGCACCAGACAGGCTGGAAAAAACATCTTGAGGTAGGGCATGCATGGCAGGCTCCACAAATTCTTCATTATGGAAATGCGAATTTGATGCACTGGTAGAAAGGGCATCCAAATCGATAGTACACGGCAGTTGAAAATCACCCTCATCTGCAGGTGTGTTTTCAGTAGGTACGGTTGATACTGGGGGTTGTAAAGATTGAAGGCGGCCTTTCATCTCTGCCATTTCTGAGGAGAGGGAAGCAACAGTCTTTGATAACACATTTTCCGAATCGTCAGACTGCGGAACATTTTTTCTCTTTGTCGGAGGTGCGCCAGCAGCTAAACCTTGTTGAGCTATGTACACAGATGAGCCAGGCTCTAATTCAGCAATGCGGAGTTGTCTCTCTGACATTGGTAGCAAACTACAGTGCACGCACGGGTCAGTCAAAGCATCTTTTAAATGTTGAACCCCTAAACACGATGGGCAGCGATCGTGTCCATCATCGGGGAGAAGCATATTCGGACACGATTTGCAACTTGGAGGAAACCCGGAGATAATAGAGCCGTGAGCCATGAGTCTGTCAATAACACGTCCTCAGTTAGAACCGTAGGAGCTCAAACAGTGAGACCCAACTTCACCTGATTAGAACTGTTAGAGGATTAATGCATGTCTATTTATGGAGTAGTAGCATTTCTTACATGCTCACAGCAGCTTGTCTGTATATCTATTAACAGTAGAAAATTCATACTTGCTCTGCAGCAGTAGCAATAATAAACAGCAGCAGTGTAGCAGATCTTGTCCGCCAAGACAAAATACATTAACATTACCATATTCCATAACATGCTAAAAACTGTTCAGAGAGTTTTCATGATTGAAAGACAGCTTTTTTTAACAAAAGTGTGTAGACTTTGAAACCCACTGTATGTGCACCGCTTTCTTGCTTAGGTCATAGTTACTGTAGATAATATGTTTTTTTCCCCCTATCGTTCTCTCTCTGGCTCTTTCTGTTTTTGCTGTCTCCCTAAAATTCCAACTTTGCAAAGTTCCCACTTGAACATTTCCATTGACTGATACTGCAGATCCTTGTATTATTGTTTTTAAGTATTCATTTAGTTTGAATGGTTAGTTCACCCAAAAATGAAAGTTCTGTCATAATTTACTCACCCTTGTGTTGTTCCAAATCCGTAAGACTTTTGTTCTTCTGCGGAACACAAATGAAGATATTTTTAATAAAATCTGAGCCAGTTCTGTACTCTCCATTGACAGCTACGCAACTACCACTTTGACGCTTCAAAAAGTTCATGAAGAGATTGTAAAATCCATATGAATCAAGCGGTTTAGTCCAAATTTTTCGCACAAGAACAAACCTCAAACGTGCTGCAAAACACACGAGAATGAACCTCATTGGTTCTCGCATGCGTACTGAAGCGTGACATGTATTCTGGAGATGTACTGTATTGCATTGGTGATTTCCAGCCCTAATTTAAGCCCTGAAGTTTTAGATTGTTGTTTCACCTTCATTAACTCATTCAGCTTTTGTGTCTCTGTTGCAGGACATCCCAACAGGAGCAGACAGCTGTGTGACCAGCCTGTCATGTGATCCTCAGCGGTCACTGGTAGCTGCAGGTCTTGGAGACGGATCTGTTCGGGTGTACGACCGCAGAATGGGACCTAACGAATGGTGTGTCTCCTTCCACAGAGCTCTGATTGTAGAATCATTACCCTATCAAACAGAACACATCAGTTTTATTACTGAATCGTTAACAATTATATCAGATGAATCATAAAGTAATGAGCTGTTGTTGACCTTTGGGGAGAATCAAATCACAGAATCAACCCTCAGAAACCTTTAAAAAGAGTCATATTACTGAATGATAAATGTATTCATCTCTGATGTGGCGTCACAACTAGTATGAATTCATAAATCAGATGTCTGAAATCTGAAATCATTTCTAACTGGCTAGATGAGAAAATGAATTGGCAGACTGGTGGCAACAGGCATGTCACTCCTGTCCAGCACCACTGGGCTTATTTTGTCTTGCATTTGAACTTGGTTTGACAAAAGTATCTGTAACAATAACTCATACCTCCTTGTGTTCACACACTATCACCTACAAATTCCATGAGAAAACAGTGTAATTAAGTCATAAAAAGCCCTATGAATATTTAAATAATGCTAGTTTAACAGCTCCCTTCGGTGCTAGCATTTCCAAAGACTCAAGATTTCCCCTCTGCTAGTCACATCCGTCAGCTCTCTTCCGTGCCTTATTATTTTGTTTCTTTCATGTGCCTTTAAACACTCCACCTCTGTGTCCCACAGCTCAGGCTGACATTTCCTCTGTCACACTGTTGTTGAGTTCCTTTTCATTAATTTGCATGGAGCCTAAGAGCCACTGTACTTTTAAGAGCATAAATTGTTTAATGAAATCGAAGTAAACGTGCATTCTGACATTTGCAGACATGCTAAAGTTCTGTCACAGAATGCAGAATCCATACATGGACATCCTTGCCACAAATTACATTTCTGGAGTGTTCATGGTCATGTTTTCAGTCTAGTTTAAGGGTGTTTCTTCTGGTTACTTTTAAAATGGTCTATTTTTTATAGATTTTTTTTAACCCTTTTTCCAGATTCACACTTTAATTCTTAAAATGTTAAAAATCCACAATTCAAGTATTATTGTAGTTTAAAGCTAGCATAATTTTGTCATGATGATGTAAAAATATATATTGTATTAAAATAAATATTTAATTGTATGTATTTAGGATACATATATAGCAGATAAAGTATGCCATTTTATTCAAAACATTTTATTTCCATAACAGAATGTATTTAAACACAATATGATATTTTAGATGTGGTGTAAGTTACACTGTGATAGAAATGACTTGTTCAACTGAAAAACAATTGTTCTTGAAATTTCATAAAATTCTCCACTGATTGTATATACACTGCACTGTTGGACGTTGTTAGTATCCCACCCACCCCAGGATTCTTTGAAGAACAGAAAGTTCAAAAGAAAAGCATTTATTTGAAATAGATTTTTTTGTTACATTGATTTTTTAGCATAATTTTAAATTCTATTTGAAGGGATAGTCCACTTAAAAAATTAAAAATTTACTCACTCTCATGTCATTTCAAACCTGCATTTCTTTATTTCTAAACCTGACGTTCTTTCCTGTGTAGAACACAAACAAAGATTTTTGAACAATGTTGGTAACTAAATAGTTTCAGTTCCATTAACTTACATTGTATGGGGGAAAAAAATGCATACATATGTTTAGTAGAAGAAAGACATGCATAAAGATTTGAACGACATGAGGGTGAGTAAATGATGACAGAATTTTCATTTTTCAGTTTACTACTTGCTGAATAAAATAATTCATTTCTTTCAAAAAAGACCAGTAATAGTGAATAGTAGTGTAAGTCCACAGTTCTAAAAATCCCCATAGTGTAAGAAACACCCTTTAAAAAAACTATTATGATTTCTTCACTAAGCTGTAACTACAGAAACAACTGTTATTCTGTGTTATGTTGCATTGTTATTCCTGCAGCACCCTCTAGTGTTCAATGTTTGATAAAGCTTCCTGATTGGCTTATACCAGGGGTAGGCAAGTTCGGTCCTAGAGAGCCGCTGTCCTGCTGAGTTTAGCTCCAACCTTAATCAAACACACCTGAACAAGCTAATCAAGCTCTTCAGGATTACTAAGGCTATAGGCAGCTGAAGGTTTTTTTTCAGGGTTGGAGCTAAATTCTGCAGGACAGCGGCTCTCTAGGACCGAACTTGCCTACCCCTGGCTTATACTAACCAAATATCTCTTTTTCTTCAGTCGTGTGATGACATATAGGGAACACGGTGCTTGGGTGGTGAAGGCACACTTGCAGAAAGAGTCCGAAGGACACATTATCAGTGTCAGGTAACTGCTTTTTTCTCCCACATAATTTATATCACTTATATTGTATTAAGTGAATTAAGATTGGTGAATTAAGAACTTGCTCTCTTATTGTAGTCAGCTCACAATTTGGTTCCCCTGTCTTGTAGTGTAAATGGAGATGTGCGGTTCTTTGACCCACGGACGCCAGAATCAATCAACATCTTGCAGACAGTGAAAGGACTGACGGCTCTGGACATCCATCCACAGGCAAACCTGTTCGCTTGGTGAGAGATGCACATGCACCTTATATATCATTCATACATTCAGTTCCATTGTGCAAAATATTGCTGTTTAGAAAAAACCTTGACTAAACTAACTTATAATTATGCTCGTAACATTACATAGTTCATTTAGTATTCAGTTTATTTAAAGAAAGCACTGATTGCACAGACACTGATTGCCCCCCCTATTTTTATTTTAGTTTTTCCTTTTCTTTTTTTCTTCTTTTTTCTTAATCAGATAGTCCTGTAAATCTGGTTACAGGGCCTGAATTAAATGCAGAGAAATGTCATGGCTGTTAATGGCTTTTTTCTCTCATTCTCTCTCCAGTGGCTCTATGAATCAGTTTATAGCTGTGTATAACTCCAATGGGGATGTGATCAGCAACATTAAATACTATGATGGTTTCATGGGGCAGAGAATTGGAGCCATCAGCTGCCTGGCCTTCCACCCTTACTGGGTAAGACACTTTCTCAATGAAAACAGAGAAATGTCTTTATTTCTATAAGCTGCAGTGTTGGGAAAACTACTTTTAAGGGTTAGTTCACACAAAAATGAAAATTGTATCATTCCTCATGTCGTTCCAAACCCACAAGACCTTCGTTCATCTTCAGAACACAAATTAAGATAATTTTGATGAAATCTGTGAGCTTTTTGGCCTCCAATAGACTGCAACATTATTACCACTTTCAAGGCCCAGAAAGGTAGTAAAGACATCATTAAAATTGTCCATGTGACTACAGTGGTTCATCTTTAATTTTATGAAGCAACAAGAATACTTTTTGTGCGCAAAAAACAAACAAATATTTCTCTAACAATTTCTTCTCTTCCATGTCAGTCTCCTACACTGTTCACATAGTAAGCACAGTGCAGCGCTTCCAGGTTCTACGTCAGAACGCCGGCTGAATAGCATGATGAATAGCAGCATGTAACTAAATATTTTTATACAAAAAATAAAAAGGTGCTCAGGGACTCAAATGAATCTGTGAATTGTTTTCGAACCACTTGAATTACATCCAAACAAAGCAATTCACTAGAATGAATTGGACTTCCAAAGACTACTAAAAAAGTACAGTTTAGGAAATCTGATTATATTCTCAGTTGGCTCAACTGTAGATCTGCATGAGCAGTACAAAGCACTATGAAAACTTGGAAGCTGCATGTTGGAAAAATTTGCTTAACACTTGGTCCAAATTTACTGTGTTAAAATAATAGATGCAGATGGAAAAGACTAGATGGCTTTCTAAATATACAGTATAACCTCATGACTTGAGTAACAAGCTTAAGCAAGAAGAAGAAGAATCAAGAAATCCAAATTTGCTTTTACGTAGTAACTGAGAATTATACATATGAAGAACCAATCATTTTGGAGAAAAATGATGCAATGAATCGTCACCTTTGCCATGCTCCTATTCTATAAAAACTGTTGTTCTCTCTTTGTCAGGGGAATTCTCTCTGAAATTGGTCTAAGATCCTTCCAGCAGTGAAGATAAACTTGAGAGATAAACTTAAGAATATTAATAGAGGAGGATTACATATGCATGAAGAGCAACTGGGCTTGAAATGTCACCTGTGGTGAAAACATGGAATAAATATTTTTGCAGCTGTGGTGTGCCAACTTTTCCCTCCTTTTTTACAATTTGTTTGTGGTTGAGCACCCTCATTGAGCTGTTTTTCCCATTAGATGTGTGCACTTTGTTTTGAAATTTTGTGGAACACTTGTAATAGAAAATAAAAACTTTACATATATAATCCTCTTTCTTTTCTTTTACCCCCTCAGCCTCATCTGGCCGTGGGCAGTAATGACTACTACATGTCCATCTACTCCGCAGAGAAGAGACTCAGATAACATCATGACCTCTCACCTTTGACCCTTGCTGACCCCCTTGGATGTAAATGACTTCCTGTACATATGCAACAACCATGATGAATGTCTAAAGAAGGCTGCTGAACCCACACATGATGACTATATTAGTATCATTATTATTATTCTCAAGATAATTCTCATTATGGATTTATTGATTGTACACTTGGCTGTGCAGAGGAGTGTATATTATTTAAATTGCATATAAAGATCTTAAAACGTTATGGTTCGGCCGATGTTGGCCGGGTTTGACTGTCTTGGAACTGTTAACCCTACAGAGTGAGAGAGATCGACCTGAACTCAAGAGACTATGAAGACGACAAACTTCCAGAAGCTGGGTGTTTCAGGCTGACTGTGGAAGGCCCATTGCCCAATGGGTTCTCTCTGAAGCCACGTGCCTCATCATATCTCTGCTGAAGTACAGTTGGATCTGCTTTTCTTCTTATGTGAAGAAATAGCCAACCTGTGCAGCGCTCCTACTCGCCTGTCACAACCTTCCTCACACATCCCTGCTTAACATGTTCACACACAATGCCAAACCCCCTCAACATCAAAAAAAATTTTTGGACTACATGTACACAGTACGCTGCATTACACCTCAACATCACACATGACTCTGATCTTAAAGCACTGGACATGGACAATAGGGCCTGCCCTCCATTTGCATCCACACTAAGCCAAGTTTCTTAAAGATAAGCTTGAATAATCAGGATGAAGATTTGTAGACAGAAATGTAAAGATAAGAGAGAGTGAGTTTTCAATCTATTTTTGGTACTTGGGCAGTACAATAACATCAAGCTTGCATTCAAGAGTCATATGTAAACACACAGCCCTCTGGAAATGCCACACTACCTATTTTTGCAGCGCCAAACCTTTTGTTCTCTTGGTCATCATCGCCTTCATCATTTACCCCCTCCCCATCTTCTGAACAGACTGCTTTTTCCAGAAGTTCTTCTGTAATCTGTTGTGCAAACTCATTTGCAAACTCTCAATTGTTATTTTTCCTGAGTGGAAAAATTAGTGCAGTGGACAGAACATAAAAAGGACTATTTCATATTTTTAGCCTATCATGATGTTGCAGTTTGTTTGCCCAGATCTGTTTCCACTTTCACTTTCCCTGTCACTCAGTGAATGTCCAATCTTTCGGTTAAATATAGAGCAGTGGGTTTCAATCCTGGTGCTGGGGACTCACCCCTCTGCACATTTCATTTATCTCCCTTATTTAACACACCTGATCATCAGCTCATTAGGTGAGAGATCTATGAACTGAATATAAGATAAGAGAGACATACAAAATGTGCAGAGCGGTGGGTCCAAGACTGAAAACCATTGGAGTGACACAGCATTATGTGGAATCAAATACAGGTATCATGACTTTCCCATTATAGCACTTATATGTACACATAAAGTCTGATTTTGTTGAGTGCTGCTGTTAGCTTTGCTGAATTAATTGTATTTCCAAATTTAGTATTTAGAGCTTGTGATTCATAGAGTTTTTTTTGTGTGTGCGTGTCTGTCCCACAACTTTTATCAGTTTGTACAAGAATGAAAATGATAGTGTTTACTAAAAGCCTAAAGGGGTAGTTCACACAAATACGAACATTTAATTACTTACTCACCGGAATGTCATTCCAGACCTGCATGACCTTTCTTTTGTGGAACACAAAGGAGATGTTAATCAAAGTGTCCAAACACTTTGGACAATTTGATTAGCACAAGTGGATGGGGACCAGGCATTTTCCGAGTCACACAGGTGTGGCAGAACAATTTTTTGGGTGAGCTATCCCTAAAGTACAGCAGAAAAATCAGGTGGAGCTTTTTTAATATTAAGTGAATTTACATTATTTAGAGTACATAATCTGAATAAAAGTTAGTGCTAAGTTAAATTTTGTGAGGTACTTTGAGTTGCTGATACATTTATTAGCCAGTTAATAAAACTAGAAGGGTTGATCAGGATGGAAATTTATTTTTATAACAGCTCTGATCAAAGCATTTTGTTTGTTTTTTCATTTCACATCCTAGTAAAAATTTCTGCGAGCATATCTGAACTTTTAATGTGAGGTGGAAACAGGCCTGGATCAAATACTGTGAAATATGTACACAGCTCAGACATTTTTCTTTGGGACAATCATGTCACAGTCGAATTACACTTCTTTAGGGAAATTTAATTAATGTCTTAAATAATAGATAAATGGAAAAAAATATAGTACATTTTGAGCTTAGCTCCTTGATTAGTTAAATTGACCCTAGTCCTGAGTCTGTTGTTCTGTCTAGTGAGATGGTGAAGGTAAACATCCTTGTGTGTAGTGTCCATCAACTCTAGCACCCTGATTTTCTGACTCGTCACTGATGATGTGAGATGGTGACTGGCAGATATGTTTAATTCTTACCTTCACAAAATCCAGTGCTTGGAATGTGCTTGAATTTGTTATTATTTTTGCAACCAGTTTATGTAATATCTGTATTTAAATTTTTAACCGGATAAGTTTTTATTTTTTCATCTTTTAATCTCTTCTTCTTTTCCTGTCCTTTTTTTTTCTTTCTTTGTATTTTGACTTGTATTTCATGGTATGGCTGCAATTCTCTTGCTGTGTTCGCATTAATCCCTGAAGGGAAAGAGAAAGCACATTTGTCCTTCGCTTTCCCCGGGACCCTTAGTCTCTTGTTGGATTCTCTGCCCCCTTTGGACATTTGTTTTCATTGAAAGGATAGTTTGGTTTAGCAGTATCAGTGGATTTGTTTATGAATTGTGCCGGTATATTCCCATCAGAATATACCGTTTTTCAGCCCGCTGTTGGGGAGTCGAGGATGTACCCTGGCTTCATCAAACTGGAAATCACTGCTCTACTAATCCTGCTTTGGGTTTTAACATTTTAAAGTAAAAGAATTGAAATAAATTGAAACAATCAGGGGTTTTCCATGGCTGTAGACTGCTTTTTCACTATGGTTTAAAAGACAAGAAGAAAGCATTCAAATAAACCAGATACATAAAGTTACAGTTTGCTTTATTTGTCTCTTTGCTTTGTTTCTGTCATACTTTTATCCAGTTCCTCTTAATGTTGGCATAGTTTTTATTTTTATGTATTTTTTTAGTTGACAAATGTCCATACACTAATGTTTTTTATTAAAAATCAAGATTTTAGGTTGCATGAGGCGTGTGGATATCTTGGGCCATTTAACAAGTCACATTTTTGTTACCATTTTAAACAACCTCCTCACAAGATCACTTCATGTAATTCGCAAAATGTCTTAATTTATACACGTGTGAGTGCATATAAATTGACATTTTGCCAAATCATTTAAATGTTATATTAATTATTATTACTGTATAACAAAATATACTATATTTACTATGAGTACTATTAAATTTTTTTCTTGCAAAACGTGTTTTCTAGAACAAAAGCAATTGTCATTCTTGTGATGCAGAGTGATAGAGGCATAAAAGGATAGTTCACCCAAAAATTTAAATTCTGACATTGTTTACTCACCTTCAAGTTGAACACAAAAGAATATATATTTTGAAGAATGTTAGTAATCAAACAGTTGACGGTAGCCATTGACTTCCATAGTATTTGTTTTTTCTACTATGGACATCAATGGCTACTGTCAACTGTCTGGTTACCAACATTCTTCATAATATTTCCTTTTATGTTCAACAGAAGAAAGAAACTCATACATGTTTGGAACAACTTGAGGGTGAGTAAATGATGACAGAAGTAAAATTTTTGGTTGAACTATTCCTTTAAATGTGTCACTGCTTTGTGTCCACAAAAGTCTAACTGATTACAGGAAGACTGAAAGCCAGACACGGTTTCATATTTAAAGCAGGAATAATCATCTATCAGTTTAGTTTGGTTTTTGTTTTGTTTTTTATATAATTTCCCTGTTTTCGCCTTTCTGGGAGGCTCCACAACTGTATATGGAAGCCTCTGTGTTTACCTGAAGAGTACTACTGACACAGGTTCACTTCCACCTCCTGTCCATTGCACCAGCCTCCTGCCTCGTCAGAGAGATGCAAATCTAGCTAGAGTGAACATTCCAGCTCTTGGCCTCACTTCCCCAGGAAGCACAACTCACTTCCTGTGAAATTAGGAGCGCAGAGGCTGTATGAAGTGATAACCAGGCAGAAGTGAAGCCCCATTCCACTTTGTCCCATAGCAAAACACACATACGCACACTGCTTAGAAGTGCTCAGCCATGCAGGTGAAGATCCAGCCCTCCCTAAGGATGGGCACCCTTGTCCTCCTCTTTCTCTTCATCTGTAAGGACACCTTTCATTTCAATCTCTCAATTCTGATTTTAATGGATATTGAACTTGGTTTGGATATGAATTTGTCTTGATTTTTGTCTTGTTTTTTGGGGGTTTTTTTGTGGCTAACAAATCACCCTCTTCATCGATATCTGACATCAGCACAGAAAGCCTGTGCAGGTAAGTTGCTCATAAGCTGCCTTGTATGAATCTATTAATTTTCAGAATATTATAATCATGGTTAAACAGTGCAATCTTTGTAATTTTACTGTGAGAAGTAGTTGTTTTTGGTTTGTTAAATTTAATTGTAATAAGGATTTTGAACATACAAATAAAACATACCAATACAATCCTTATAATATGAACTAAATTATTTTTGTTATGCTTTGTGGTACTGTGCTACTTTGTGCTGTTTGTTTTTTAAAACATGTCCATGTGTATTGTCACATGCCCTCGTTCTAGAAATTACTGGGAAGTGAGGCATGAGAACTTAGGTCGTGTGATTTGACACATCGTTCCTTTTCGGCATGATCTCCTCATATTTGACAGCCAAACACTATAAGCCTGAATCAAAATCTTATAATATAATTACACTTGACATAGCTACGTATATATACTGTACAAGTTTTAGCTCCTTTTAACTATGCTTTGCTATCTTATGTGGAACTACCATGTTTGTTTATTTAGTACTGCACTGCCATACATTAACTAGAAATAGAGATTTTCCCCATTAAAACTTAACTAATTTGTCTGGCAATAACCTTATGAAATAGCATGCATGTAATTATATTTTTATGGCTTCATAGAGAACTACATGAAATATTAACTTTTAAACATTAATTTGTCACACCACAGGACCAGTAAACTGAACTAAAAAAATAAACTTTTAAAGTAGTAAAGAACAAAAATAAATTGACCAACTACATCAATTGCGTCTTAATACATATTCTTTCCTTTGTACATTTATCAAATATAAAACTAAAATCTAGATGTTGAATGTCCATATCCATTTGTGTATTAGCCAAATATTTAATGTAGACTCTCTATTATTGAGGACATCAAAACTGCATGTATACTATACAAATTTTATACATATACAGTGGGTACGGAAAGTATTCAGACCCCCTTAAATGTTTCACTCTTTGTTATATTGCAGCCATTTGCTAAAATCATTTAAGTTCATTTTTTTTCCTCATTAATGTACACACAGCACCCCATATTGACAGAAAAACACAGAATTGTTGACATTTTTGCAGATTTATTAAAAAAGAAAAACTGAAATATCACATGGTCCTAAGTATTCAGACCCTTTGCTGTGACACTCATATATTTAACTCAGGTGCTGTCCATTTCTTCTGATCATCCTTGAGATGGTTCTACACCTTCATTTGAGTCCAGCTGTGTTTGATTATACTGATTGGACTTGATTAGGAAAGCCACACACCTGTCTATATAAGACCTTACAGCTCACAGTGCATGTCAGAGCAAATGAGAATCATGAGGTCAAAGGAACTGCCTGAAGAGCTCAGAGACAGAATTGTGGCAAGGCACAGATCTGGCCAAGGTTACAAAAAAATTTCTGCTGCACTTAAGGTTCCTAAGAGCACAGTGGCCTCCATAATCCTTAAATGGAAGACGTTTGGGACGACCAGAACCCTTCCTAGAGCTGGCCGTCCGGCCAAACTGAGCTATCGGGGGAGAAGAGCCTTGGTGAGAGAGGTAAAGAAGAACCCAAAGATCACTGTGGCTGAGCTCCAGAGATGCAGTCGGGAGATGGGAGAAAGTTGTAGAAAGTCAACCATCACTGCAGCCCTCCACCAGTCGGGGCTTTATGGCAGAGTGGCCCGACGGAAGCCTCTCCTCAGTGCAAGACACATGAAAGCCCGCATGGAGTTTGCTAAAAAACACCTGAAGGACTCCAAGATGGTGAGAAATAAGATTCTCTGGTCTGATGAGACCAAGATAGAACTTTTTGGCCTTAATTCTAAGCGGTATGTGTGGAGAAAACCAGGCACTGCTCATCACCTGTCCAATACAGTCCCAACAGTGAAGCATGGTGGTATCAGCATCATGCTGTGGGGGTGTTTTTCAGCTGCAGGGACAGGACGACTGGTTGCAATTGAGGGAAGACAATGACCCTAAGCACACAGCTAAAATAACGAAGGAGTGGCTTCACAACAACTCTGTGACTGTTCTTGAATGGCCCAGCCAGAGCCCTGACTTAAACCCAATTGAGCATTTCCGGAGAGACCTAAAAATGGCTGTCCACCAACATTTACCATCCAACCTGACGGAACTGGAGAGGATCTGCAAGGAGGAATGGCAGAGGATCCCCAAATCCAGGTGTGAAAAACTTGTTGCATCTTTCCCAAAAAGACTCATGGCTGTATTAGATCAAAAGGGTGCTTCTACTAAATACTGAGCAAAGGGTCTGAATACTTAGGACCATGTGATATTTCAGTTTTTCTTTTTTAATAAATCTGCAAAAATGTCAACAATTCTGTGTTTTTCTGTCAATATGGGGTGCTGTGTGTACATTAATGAGGGAAAAAAATTAACTTAAATGATTTTAGCAAATGGCTCCATTATAACAATGAGTGAAAAATTTAAGGGGGTCTGAATACTTTCCGTACCCACTGTACATACCGTTTTGATGGTATTATTATAAAAAGGATGTGATGATAATAAAAAATAATTAATATCTATATACAAAATTATTCAACCCCCAAAAGTCAGAATTTGTAGAGAATCCATTTTAACTTTAATACTTTTTAACCACTTTATAACCTCAAATGAACATTGCCCGTAAGTGCTTAAAAGCTTCTGACACCTCTTTACTGGAATAGGCCATTCCTTGTGTGCAAAAGCTTCCAGCTCACTGATATCCTTTGGTTTCCGTGCTGCTACTGCTTTCTTCAAATCTCACCAAAGAACATTCCAGTGCTGCATTTCCCAAAAGCATCGTAAGCCTAAGTTGATTGTAGAACAATTGGCAATAATGGTCTGTACGATCAACTTAGGCTTACGATGCTTTTGGGAAGTGCAGCCCAGGAAAGATCCCTAAACCAAACTTTTGTAGATTTGGATGTATACTTGGGATCCTTGTCCTGGAAAGTCAAATGATCAGATCCATTGAAGCTTCAGTTTATGAACTAAAGGCATCACAATCTTTGCCAAAATGGCTTGATACTTCAAAGATGGTCACATGGTCAAGATTTTTACTTTCTGCAGCAGCAAACCATCCCTATAACAAGACTGACCCATATTAATGTTTGACCCTGGGATGATGATCTTCTGGTCATAAGCCATGCTTTTTTTTTGTGCCAGACACACTGATCCATGTGTCCAAAACATTCCAGTTCAGTTCATCACTCCACAGAACATTCTTCCAGAACTACACAGGCCTATTCAAATTCTTTTTCAGCATGTTCAAGTCAGTCTTGTATGTTCTCTTTTTCAATTGTGGCGTTCAGTGAGGTATCCGGGCATGAAGTCAATGTTTGTTTAGTGTTCTTTTTATAGTCTGCACTGAAATGCTTTTTCCTCCATTCAACAGGCCATCTTGCAAGCCTTTGCTAGGAAATTGAGGGTTTTTCTCAGCCGCTCTGATCTAGATCTTGATCACCTTGATTTTATTCCCCTTGATGAAATTGCACTTTTTCTTCCATGTGCTGAAAGGTTTGCTATGGTAATGGTACCATGCATTTTAAAGTAATGCTGTGTTTCTAGGAACTTTTAGTGTCTTGGATATTCTTATAGCCATAGCCTATTTGAAGTAATAAAACAACAACTTCTCGTAGCTTTTGTGAGAACTCTTTTGTCTTGGCCATATCTGCTACTAAATTTCAGCATATGCATGAGCTAAATTTATGCACGTGTCACAAGTAAAGCTAATTAAGTGTCGTTACTAAGTTCCCAAAAGCTTGATTGTGTTTTAACACAATTTTCTACCCTACTATACTACTAAGGGATTTAAAAACAGAAATATTGAATAGGGGTTGAATAATTATATGACAGATGTATAATGAAAAAAAAGTCCTATAACACAAAATATTATATAGGACTTATTATAAAAAATATTATTAAATTTTTTTTTTTTATATTGATAGCACATTTAATATGCAACTGAAGTGTTATAATCCTTTTTTTACTGGATCTTTAGAAAAGCTTGCACTTGTAAATTGTTACAGTCTCTGTGGGGTTGAATAATTAGAATAAAATGGGTGTGGACAGAAGTTTCTAAAATAGCACTAATCCCTAGAGATGGAAGCCTCTAAACATGTTTAACTATTTTCCTTCCTGCCCAATGTTTATGTATACCATACTGAGACCTCCGGGCACCGCTAAGTAAATGGGAGACAGATAATAATAATAATAATAATAATAATACAAACCCAATTCCAAAAAAGATGGGACAATGTACAAATTGTGAATAAAAAAGGAATGCAATAATTTACAAATCTCATAAACTTATATATTATTCACAATAGAATATAGATAACATATCAAATGTTGAAAGTGAGACATTTTGAAATGTCATGCCAAATATTGGCTCATTTTGGATTTCATGAGAACTACACATTCCAAAAAAGTTGGGACAGGTAGCAATAAGAGGTCGGATAAGTTAAATGTACATATAAGGAACAGCTGGAGGACCAATTTGCAACTTATTAGGTCAATTGGCAACATGATTGGGTATAAAAAGAGCCTCTCAGAGTAGCAGTGTCTCTCAGAAGTCAAGACGGGCAGAGGATCACCAATTTCCCCCAATGCTGTGGCGAAAAATAGTGGAGCAATATCAGAAAGGAGTTTCTCAGAGAAAAATTGCAAAGAGTTTGAAGTTATCATCATCTACAGTGCATAATATCATCCAAAGATTAAGAGAATCTGGAACAATCTCTGTGCGTAAGGGTCAAGGCCGGAAAACCATACTGGATGCCCGTGATCTTCGGGCCCTTAGTCGGCACTGCATCACATACTACTGTATGCTACTGTAATGGAAATCACAACATGGGCTCAGGAATACTTCCAGAAAACATTGTCGGTGAACACAATCCACCGTGCCATTCGCCGTTGCCGGCTAAAACTCTATAGGTCTAAAAAGAAGCCATATCTAAACATGATCCAGAAGCGCAGGCGTTTCCTCTGGGCCAAGGCTCATTTAAAATGGACTGTGGCAAAGTGGAAAACTGTTCAAATCAAAATTTGAAGTTCTTTTTGGAAAACTGGGACGCCATGTCATCCGGACTAAAGAGGACAAGGACAACCCAAGTTGTTATCAGCGCTCAGTTCAGAAGCCTGCATCTCTGATGGTATGGGGTTGCATGAGTGCGTGTGGCATGGGCAGCTACACATCTGGAAAGGCACCATCAATGCTGAAAGGTATATCCAAGTTCTAGAACAACATATGCTCCCATCCAGACGTCGTCTCTTTCAGGGAAGACCTTGCATTTTCCAACATGACAATGCCAGACCACATACTGCATCAATTACAACATCATGGCCGCATAGAAGAAGGATCCGGGTACTGAAATGGCCAGCCTACAGTCCAGATCTTTCACCCATAGAAAACATTTGGCGCATCATAAAGAGGAAGATGCGACAAAGAAGACATAAGACAGTTGAGCAACTAGAAGCCTGTATTAGACAAGAATGGGACAACATTCCTATTCCTAAACTTGAGCAACTTGTCTCCTCAGTCCCTAGACATTTGCAGACTATAAAAAAAGAAGAGGGAATGCCACACAGTGGTAAACATGGCCTTGTCCCAACTTTTTTGAGATGTTGATGCCATGAAATTTAAAATCAACTTATTTTTCCCTTAAAATTATACATTTTCTCAGTTTAAACATTTGATATGTCATCTATGTTGTATTCTGAATAAAATATTGAAATTTGAAACTTCCACATCATTGCATTCTGTTTTTATTCACAATTTGTACAGTGTCCCAACTTTTTTGGAATCGGGTTTGTAATATAAAACACTGTTCTGCCCTCCTCCTTGTTTGCTTCTTTCATAAGGATATCAAATACTGTGCTGAATGAACCACAAAAATGCTAAGAACAATATGTTTATGAGATAAGTCGAAGGTTTCAGTAGTTTGGAAATTAGATTACTCCATCGGTCTTCTATTGCAGTTCTAACTGTAGCCGATAGCAGTTTGAGTAGAATTTATTTCTTGTGGTGCAGGATCTCCAAGTATCTTGTTAAACATGAAGTTTTTGAAACCTCCAACACCATCTGAGTGGTAAAATGACTTATTTTCTCCTCAGAGATCATCATAACAAGCGTGGATCTTATTATGCTGCCCAGCAATGTAGTTCAAAGAGGTACAAATATATCACTGAAATGCCAGGCAGAAGTCAGCCGCAGCCTAGGGTCTCACCTCAACTATAAATACATATTCTACAAAGATTATCTCCAGTTAAATACTGACCAGATCAATGCTACGGATGGCCTCTACCCTATACCAGATGCCAGAGTGAGCCACTCTGGGAAATACAAATGTGCTGTTGTCATTGAGAAGGAAAAGAAGGAGAGCAGTGTCAAAGACCTGAAAGTGAAAGGTAAAGTAACACTTCAGTTCAATGTCTAGAAGATTTTTGTTCATGAATCCTAATATTAGCTGATGTGTCTGCAGGTCTTCTGACACCAGTCCTAAACATGGATAAACTGACATTGACAGAAGGAGATGATGTTACTGCTGTCTGTACAGCAAATGGAGAAACAGGTTTTTTGACATTTTTCTTTAGCGATGGACCTGAGGAACTCTACCGGAAGGACACTTATAGTCAGAAAGTTGAGCACAACCTGACCGTTACTAAGAGACATGAGAATATGTTTTGCTACTATACCATTAACCTGCGTGGCTCATTAGAAACATCTAACAACAGTAATGTGATTAGTGTTGACTTTCAAGGTAGGTCATTAATGTTTTTATTTATTTGGTCATTAATGGATTAATAATAGATTAAATGGATTTGTTCATCCAGGAAGTAAGTTTAAATATGTCCACATTCTGTTTCAATTCAGAGCTGAAGATCACACCTGATATCAAAGTCATGCCATCAACAGATGTTATTGAAGGAGATCTCATAACCTTCAGCTGCAGTGTGAATATGACTCACCAGAGAAATTCAGAACTCAGAATCCATTTAATCCATAAAAGCACCACGCTTAGTTCGAACATGACACAGGAAGATTACAAAATGTTTGCTATGGCTAAAGACTCTGGAAAATATGAGTGCATTTCAAAACTTGGTGCTGTTCTAAAACCTTCCTCTGTGTACATCACTGTAAAAGGTGAGAGATATTAAATGCTTATTGTTGTTTCATAATGTATTCCTTGTGAAATATTTTGCTTCCACACTTCTTGTTTGGTCATACACGTATAAATATATTCTGCTTTGATAACAACTTGTATGTTTTTTTCTCAGAGCTTTTCTCTGTGCCTGTCCTGAGTATTCATCCCGCTGAGGTTTTTGAAGGAGAAAACTTCACCATTAGCTGTCAAATCAGTAGCTTTGCCTCAGAGAAAATTCAAAGGGAGGTGATAACGTATTCAATATTTAGAGATGAAACAAGTGTGATAAATAGTAACAAATACAGTGGCACTGCAGGCAAAGTGACCAATGGGAAATACATGTGTATGGCTAAGGCCAATGGGATTACCAAGGAGAGCCAGGGGGTGCTGTTTGGAGCAAAAGGTAGGTAGTGCCTTGTCATCCATTCTGTCTTGGAAACCTAACCAAAAAAAGTCTGATCAATATAAAAGTATTAATTAACCATTGTTTTTCTTAAGTGCTCGTTTCAAAGCCTGAGATCACAACTTCTGGTCCAGTTATCCTGGATAAGCCATTTTTTATCCATTGCCACTCTGAGAATGGAAGTCTGCCAATTATCTACTCGCTGAAGAGAAACAACATCACTCTGAACAGGACCGAGGTGTCTGACCCTAATGAGAATGCTCAGTTCTTAGCCTTGATATCGACTCCTTCAGACATTAGTAGTTACTTGTGTGCAGCAGAGAATAATGGTCGAGTCTCAATCAAGATGAGTGAAAGGCTACATGTGACTGTAATAGGTAAGTTTATTGTAAAGAGATCTGTATTTAGCATTGATTTGTTTTCATTTCAACCCAATTTGACTCTGTAAACTTTCAAAATCCTTTTTACCCAGTAATTAGAGAAAGAAATGATGGGCATTCTAGTTCCACATAAATCAAAGCTTTTTGTTGAGTTCTGTGTGTGTGTATTCGAATGTAACTGACTACAGTATTGTGTCATTTATATGCAATACAGTATTCATTTCATATAACCATTTGAAAAGGATTCCAGAATAAACGGTTAGGTCCAGTGGGTCATAGTAAAATGTAATTTCATTTATGTCATTTAATGCAGTGGTTCTCAACTATTTGTGTCAAAGGCCACCATGTTTCCAACACAGTATTCGAAGGGCCCTCCATATAAGCTAAAATATTTTTGATATTTCTTCCATAATTATGATAAAACTGCTTGTTTTAAACCTAACAGGAATGTGGAGTATATGTTGATATATTAAATAATTAACCATGATTAATTTTGTGATTATAGGTAATAAAGTACACCTTCTGCAAGCTATTAGTTAATATATTGTTGTCTCTACATTGTTAATATACAATGGTGGTCAGAATTATTGGCACCCTTGGTAAATATGATCAAAGATGACTGTAAAAATAAATCTGCATTGTTTATCCTTTTGATCTTTAATTCAAAAAATTAGCAAAAATCTAACCTTTTATTGAAGAAAAAGATTTGAAAGTGGGGGGAAAGTCACATTATGAAATAAATGTTTATATCCAAGAAACGTTGGCCACAATTATTGGCACCCTTTTATTCAATATTTTTTGCAACCTCCTTTTGCCAAGAAAACAGCTCTGACTCTTCTTCTATAATGCCTGATGAGTTTGGAGAACACCTGACAAGAGATCAGAGACCATTCCTTCATGCAGAATCTCTCCAGATCCTTTAGATTCCCAGCTCCATGTTGGTGCTTCTTCTCTTCAGTTCACTCCACTCATTTTCTTTAGGGTTCAGGTCAGGGGACTAGGAAGACCAAGGCAGAAGCTTAATTTTGTGCTCAGTGACACATTTTTTGTGTTGGTTTTGATGTTTGTTTTGGATCATTGTCCTGATGGAAGATCCAACGATGGCCCATTATTGGATTTCTAGCAGAAGCGGTCAGGTTTTGATTTTTTATCTGTTGATATTTGTTAGAATCTATGATACCATGTATCTGAACAAGATGTCCAGGACTTCCAGCAGAAAAATAGGCCCACAACATTAAAGATCCAGCAGTATATTTAACTGTGGGCATGGGGTACTTTTTATCCATGTGTGCACCAAACCCATCTGGTGGTTTGCTGCCAAAAAGCTTTTTTTGTTTTGTTTTATCTGACCATAGAAGCCAGGACCATTTGAAGTTCCAGTCTTGTCTGACAACTGAGTATACTGGAGATTGTTTCTGGATGAGAGCAGAAAATCTTTCTTGAAACCTCCCGAACAACTTGTGGGGATGTAGGTGCTGTTTTATTTTTTTTATTATTATTTTTTTACGCTTTCTGAGACTCAAGACTCAACTAATCTCTGCAATTCTCCAACTCTGATCCTTGGAGAGTCTTTGTCCACTCAAACTCTCCTCCTCACTGCGCATTTGGACGATTTAGACACATGTCCTCTTCCAGGCAGATTTGTAACATCTTTAGTTAATTGGAACTTCTTAATTATTGCCCTGATAGTGGAAATGGGGATTTTCAATGCTTTAGCTATTTTCTTACAGCCACTTTCTATTTTGTAAAGCTCAATAATCTTTTGCTGCACATCAGAACTATATTCTTTGGTTTTACTCATTGTGATGAATGATTAAGGGAATTTGGCCTTTGTGTTTCCTCATGTTTATACTCCTGTGGAACAGAAAGTCATGGCTGGACAATTTCATGTTTATGATCACCCTGGTGTGCAAAAAAAAATTTGTAAATATCAATGGGAATATACTTCAGAGATATTATACTCATAAAAAATTCTAGGGGTGCCAATAATTGTGGCCAGCATGTTTTGAAGAAAAACATTTATTTCATAATGTGATTTTCGCCCCACTTTCAATTCTTTTCCTTCAATGAAAGGTTAGATTTTTGCTCATTTTATGAATTAAAGATCAAAAGGATAAACAATGCAGATTTATTTTTACAGTCATCTTTGATCATATTTACCAAGGGTGCCAATAATTCTGACCACCACTGTATTAATAGGCTTTATACAAATAGTGAGGGTAAAAATTTACAATAAGGTTCATTAGTTAACATTAATTAATGTATTAATTAACAGGAACTAACCATGAGCAATACATTTGTTACTGTATTTGTTAGTTTTTGTTAACGTTAGTTAATAAAAAATACAACCGTTCATAGTTTGTTCGTTACTTCACAGTGCATTAACTAATGTTAACAAATAAAACTCTTGATTTTAATATTGAATTAGTAAATGATGAAATTAACAAAGTTTAATAAATGCTGTAGAAGTGCAGTTCATTATTAGTTAATGTTAACTAATGTAGTTAACTAATGTTAACTAATGAAACTTATTGTAAAGTGTTACCATAGTGAGTTCTACATGCATTGTCACTGTAATTAACCAAATTATTATTGTTTTATTAGCTCATATGTAAAGAGTTAGATAATGTTTTTTATGCTTTGTTTACAGCTTATTTACTGTAAGTAGTTCACTCTAGATGAGGTCACGGAAAATGGGAAAATATCATTAATTAAGTGATTTAAACCAACCTTTATTAGACATTAATTGCATTAGTATTAAGTGTTCCTCAATATATATATANTATATATATATATATATATTAATTACATTAATTAAACAATAAAAATTGTGTTAATTACAGTGACAATGAATCAAGAACTATTTGTATATAGCCTATTAATATATTAACAATGTAGAGACTACTGTCACGTACGGTTGCTGGCAAACAGACGAAGATGATCAATAGTGTTCCAACACGAAATTATTGTAATCCCGGAGATAGGCTTAGCAAAACACACACTTAACATAGCAAGACTGGACACTGAACAGAACGCAGGCAGGAACTAATATAAAGGGTATGCATTGACGTCACTTTCCCACCAGAACACGCCCCCTCACTGGACTGAGTGGCCAAAAGAGCCTGCTGCATGACTGGATTTAATAGCGGAAACTGCGAAAACACAAGTAAAACATGATTAAACTAAAGGTTGGACTCGATAATGTTCCTGTTACAACTTACCAAAGATCCAGTAATCCATAGATATTGACATGCAGCCAGCAATCATGCTTCCAGACATTTATATGTGCCTGATTTCGGTGCTGTGGAAATACATAAGGTAAAATTGCCTGTGAACGGTTTATATAAATACAATATAGGTCTTAATCCGTGTGATCACTTATATCAATGTTTTATATATCATTGTAACGCGGTTCGTAGATGTGGGAAGAAGGAGGCGGGAACCGGCGAACGTTTAACAAAACTTTAATTCAAAATAAACAAATACAAAACGAAAGTAATGCCGGCAGACCCTCGCGGACGTCTGCCGGCCACACAAACATAATACAACATAAAATCCAGGCCTGGTCCTCTCTCGTCCTTCACTGTCGTCGCTCCTCCTTTTATGCCTCCGGAGCTCCTCCGTGAGAGACTCAAAGGCCGGCGCGCCTCGCAGGTGATGCCCTGCTCGTCACAATCATCCAGTCCTAAAACTTGTGGTAACACTTTATTTTAGGGTCTTTTAACTAGTTGCTTATTAGCATGCATATTACTAGAATATTGGCTATTTATTAGTACTTATTAAGCACATTTAAAGGTGCCCTAGATCCCCTTTTCAAAAGATGTAATATAAGTCTAAGGTGTCCCCTGAACGTGTCTGTGAAGTTTCAGCTCAAAATACCCCATCGATTTTTTTAATTAATTTTTTTAACTGCCTATTTTGAGCCATTATTACATATGCACTGATTAAGCGTGCGGCCCCTTTAAATCTCCCGCTCCCCGCCCCGCGGATGTTTATTTTGGATGTTTGCATTTATTTCTGAATGAGTTTGAGGCTATGCTCCGTGGCTAATGGGCTAATGCTACACTGTTGGAGAGATTTATAAAGAATGAAGTTGTGTTTATGCATTATACAGACTGCAAGTGTTTAAAAATGAAAATAGCGACGGCTCTTGTCTCCGTGAATACAGTAAGAAACGATGGTAACTTTAACCACATTTAACAGTACATTACCAACATGCTAACGAAACATTTAGAAAGACAATTTACAAATATCACTAAAAATATCATGTTATCATGGATCATGTCAGTTATTATTGCTTGCTCACCTAGTCTGATGATTCAGCTGTGCACAGATCCAGACGTCCTGCCCTTGTCTAATGCCTTTCATAATGTTGGGAACATGGGCTGGCATATGCAAATATTGGGGGCGTACACCCCGACTGTTACGTAACAGTCGGTGTTATGTTGAGATTCGCCTGTTCTTCGGAGGTCTTTTAAACAAATTAGATTTATATAAGAAGGAGGAAACAATGGAGTTTGAGACTCACTGTATGTCTTTTCCATGTACTGAACTCTTGTTATTTAACCATGCCGAGGTAAAATACATTTTTGAATCTAGGGCACCTTTAATGCCTTATTCTGCATGACCTTATTCTACATTCTTATACCCAATACCTAAACTTAACAACTACATTACTAACTATTAATAAGCAGAAAATTAGGAGTTTATTGAGGAAAAAGTCATAGTTAATAGTGAATATGTGTTCCCTATACTAAAGTGTTACCAAACTTGTATAGTTTTTGTCGGTGCTTATTTAAAAACACCCACTTATGCAGAATATAAGATGGTAAATATTTAATTGATGAGTTTTCGATACAATAATATAACAATGCAATATATAGGGTATGATTTTATCCCAAAATTCAACATATTGACAACAAATCCACATTTTGCTGCATGGAGTCCTGTTGTTTCTGTGAATTGCAGTGATCCATTTGCTTATCTTTTTTTTTAGCTTTCATAAAAATATAAAAAAAATATACCTGTAAAAATATACCTCAGATTTATTGTCAAATCTATTTCTACAGTGAATCATAAAGCTGTTTCCCGTTTTGAATGTGCTTTGGGTATTTTTCATGGCATTCACGCTGAAAACCAATGCTGCCACATAGTGGAGGTAACCGCAGTCACTCTGGTTGATGGTGATGTCACATGCATACCCTCTTTACACAATGATGATTAACTGAAGACGCACAGCTGAGAATGAGTAGTGTCTATGGTGACTGATGAGTGGCGGGAACCTGAACGAAAAAGACACATGACAAATGAAAACAAACTGAAAGTCAAAGTGAAAACTAAGACAAACCAAACGTGACTGTGACAGTACACCCCCCTCTAGCCAGGCGTGACCTTGCGCCGTAATGGAACAACAAGGGGAGTTATGGAGTTGGTTTAGGAGGTGGACGAGGAGATGGTGAAGTGATGGTGAAAGACTGGAGTGAGGGGATGGTAAAGGGATGACGGCCAACTCCAACTCCCTGAAGCGCAGATGTAGGGTGCTTGGTGGCGCAGACCCAGAGCTCACCAGTACCAACAGCCCACGGCAGAGGGGAGGAGCCGAGATGTTGTAGCGGTGACTGACGGCATCTGGGGGATGACCGACAGAAGCTCTGCAGACAGATCCATAGGCACAGATGGAGAGCAGAGGCGATGCAGAGGGGAAGGAAGAGCTGGCTGCAGGTGTAGGGGTATAGGAACGGAGCGCAGCGGACGGCCCGTAAGTCCGTGGCGGAAGCAGAGTGATGACTGACCAAGGGGGAGCCGGCAGGATGAGGGAACCCAGTGGAGCCACAAGTCTGAGGGTCTCCGGTGGAGCCGAAGGTGGGAGGAGCCAAGGCAGAGCCGACAGACCAAGATGGAGTGAAGAGGTCCGAGGCTGTAGGCGGAGCCACCAGATCCTCTTGCATAGACGCTTGTGGAGTCACCAAAGTTGACAGAGCAATGGTAATAATGTCATAGTTTATGCAGGTTAATGAAAAAAGGAGATCATGGTCCATATAGTCATTAGTGTTGTCTAATAACTGCAACGATGAAGGTCCAGGTGGGATAGGGTGGGAATTAGTACTTCTTCATTGAAGTCGGATCAGCCAGTCCTCATTTTCCGTAGACACCCCTCCCTCGTCCGCAGATATCGTGGGCTCATGCCCCTGGTCAGACTTATGATGGAGCTCCACTTCCAGGGTGAGGGTCGGCTCTGTCTGCTTTCTCTCAGGCTTTGGCTGAAGCGTTGTGGCCGGTGGTAGCTCTCCATCTGCAGGGGGCTCACACGAGTACTCTGTGTTTGATGGAAGTGATTCGAGCTCTGGGTCTGGCTGTGTCCTGGATCGAGGTAGGACGCGCTCCAGACACCGGATGATTGCTTCTTTCAAGGTCAGACCAGTGGTGTCTGGGAGGTCAACAGGATGGTGAAAGTTTGCCCTGATCCAGAACAGCGACTTCAGGGTTTCGTCGTCATAAGGGCAGGTGATGGCAAGATGACAAAAACACTCAGTAAAATCCAAAAAGTTGTGGCTCATTTGAGCCATCGCGCTAAACTTACCCGCATAATCCATTATGGTTCTGTCTTTTGTCACATATGGTTGCTGGCAAACAGAGGAATCAACATTTTAATGATTATAATCCAGGAGACAGGCTTAGCAACACACACACTTAGACCGGACACTGAACAGAATACAGGCAGAAACTTATATACACAGTGAAAGCTGAAAATGAGCAGTATCCATTGTGACTGATGGGTGGCGGGTACCTGAACAAAGAAGACATGTGACAAATGAAAACAAAGTCCATGAAAACTTAGACAAACCAAACATGGCTGTGACAACTGCAATATATTAACTATGAATTAACTATAAACTAATAGTTTGTTAATGATTTGTGAGTACTTTATTACTGTATACTTATTATAAAGTGTTACCAATTTTTGTTATTGAAATTTCTTTGTTTTGTCTATTTTTACTATTTTAATGTATTTTAGAGTTTATATATATATATATATATTCATTTAATTGCATTTAAGTAATCTTGCGGCCCCCTTGTTCACCCTGGGCCCCTGGTTGAGAACCACTGATTTCATGTCCTGTCACTTAGTAAAAGAAATGGCCTAGAATCTGATTTTTTGCAAACATCTTTGAGTTCATTGTTCTCTTGTCTTTAGTTCCAGTAGGGAAGCCCTTACTGACAGTCGTTCCAGTTCCTGGAAACATTGAGGAGGGTGATAATATTACCCTGATATGTGGCATTCCAAAAGGCTCTCCACCAATCAGTTTTAGGTTTTATGCCAGCAGTCACACACCAATTCACACCACCACAGTTCAGAGTAATTCATCCTCATTTGTCCTGAGTACAGTGAACAGAGAAAACAGTGGAAATTACTACTGCGATGCATCTAACATGGAAGACATGCCAAGCATGAGTAACATTGTCACAGTCGAAGGTGAGCTTCATCTTTCTTCAGCATACAAAGTTTCATTTGTTTTTTCTGTCTCAAAGTTTCCAATAAAATCCCAACCATTTGCTTCTTCAGAATTTTCATCAAATCAAAAGTCAATTCTATGAAATGACATTAAGACTTAATACACAATTTAATACAATATTATTAGTTCTTTACTAAATGTTATAATTATTCCAATTACAATTATTGCAGTTTTTGTGATTGCATTACATTTTCTTAAAAATATTCCCCAAAAAAGTGAAGATGTTTGCAGAGAATATAAAGTTAAATATCACCCATTTTTTAGAACAAAATGTTCTATGTGCAATACCAGTGCTTTTTTCTCCTACCTGTAAAGTAACACTGCCACTCTTGTCTATGACCCCTATTAAGAACAAAGTATGTGCCGTGGGTTATTTCCCAAGTCTTATGAAGACATGCAATATGTTTTTGTGAGGAACAGGCATTAAAATGGACATAAAAAATCATTATTCAATGAAAATATTGCATGACAGCCATGGTCACCTTTCAATTTTATTGTATGGAAAAGTGCAGCTTGGACATTCTGCTACTAAAAATCCCTTCTGTCCTCCACGGAAGAAAAAAAGGTCATACAGGTTTCGAAAAACATATAGATGGTGACAGATTTTTAACTTATGGGTGGCCTGTTCCTTCAAAGAAACCAAATATTTATCTAAAATCATAAAGGTAATAAAAAAAAGTCCATGCTATTTTTCAACTAGCATATTCTGATCTCTCCATATCTGTCCTCCCTGTAGTGAGCCTGGCAAAGTGGAAAAAGGCTTTGATTGCTGTGTTCTTCATGCTGTTAGTGGCGCTGCTGGTCCTTTTCATCATGAAATGCTACAAGGCCAAGCGAGGTAGAAAGACCTATAGCCCCCCTGCATCACAAGCTGCACACGTCTGATCTATAAACAAAACTCCCTTTTCAACTTTTCTCTCTGTCACAGGTAAAAGAGAGATGGCTGCCAAACTATCAGTGTGAGTTGACTAGCTTATGTCTAAGTTGGTCTTGAGTTGATGGCATTAAGGACAAGATTAGGTGGTTTTGTGTTATTAGATAGTCGCTACACTTGCCTTTACAAATCATGTGGTCCCAACAGACAAATCTGTTTTAAAAGGAATCTTAGTTTATTATACCCATAGACAACCAAGAAAGTTAGGTAGTAGAGAATATTTAATAAGTACTTTTGATTTTTCTCTCACCATTCCTCAGAAAGCCTGCAAGTCCTAAATCAGACGAGACTCTAACCCTGAGTCTCACCCATGACACCCATTATAGCGCGCACACAGGTAGTCTCTTTATATTTTAATTTTTGTTTCTCAGTCATCATCCACTCCATTCATTCTTTCACTCTTTTTCACCATTAGTTCTTGTTGTGGTCATTCACCATTTCAGACAAAAATTCTTGCTACACTGACAAATTCTTAAGATATAGGACTCTTTAAAATTGAGTCCTTGCATGATCAGAAACCAAACTGTTGGTCATGTCAATGGAAGTTCTTTATAGTTTTGGGGCATGCCCTTTTTGGCTCTCCAAAGAACCTTTCAGTGAACAGTTCCTAAAATAACACTTTTTCTTAGTGTAAAGAACATTTTAAAAATGTATATAGAAACTTAAATCTTTTTTTTTTTTAACCTTTTGTATTAAAAAGGTTCCATGGAAGTTTTTATTTATAAGAACTTTTATTTTTAAGAGTGCGAGATGAGGGAGCTCATCTCAAGTCAGTGGTGGAGAGCTGACGCTACTATGTGGAACAGATTTAAGCTGATTCCCCCCCCCCCCCTCACTTCTTGTTAAAGAGCAAAGAGTTCAGCCAAACACACACATCCTTTTCATGAATCAAGAGGACAGACCAGGAGTATTCAGGCTTTGCTATCTGTGTTATATTTAGTTGCCAGTTGCCACTAAATGTTACTGTACACTGTGTGATGCTGGCAAATTCACTGTCTAATTCCACACACAGAGCACTTTGAAGACTTGACGGGAAAGGTGACCTATGGGACATGAAATCACAACAATTGATGGAAACAACTACAGAATTCCAACAAGGGTGTAGTGAAGGGTTCAAAATTTGCAGGGAGTTTTGAAAGTCAAGAGACCAAGCAAATTCTAAGATTAAGAAACTCAGGAGGGAAAATTAATGTGCTTTTCTGGGGAAAAAACAAACAAACACCCTTTTAGAACCACCTCTGATCTTTTTACATTTTCAGATCATACTTTCTTTTTAAACAAAGGGAATCAAACTGTATTTGTAACATGATTGGATTTTTGAAGATTTTTTTCCCCCAGTTGTTATGCAATATCGAAATATTAAATTTTGTCATCAAATTTTGTCACTTTTTGATGCTGGTAACTAACATATTGCAATCAACTGTCCCATCTTCTTACAACAGCAGAAAAATGCTTAACTCACCTATATCATAGCAGTTTGACTCATCATTCATCTGAACAGAATCTGAATCATCTGTTCACTTTGTGCTTTTTCTCTGATTTAACTGCTTTCCTCGCATATGTGTATGTTTTTGCTTCCATCATCATATGTTTGTTAATAGATGTTTGTTTCATTTTACACTATGAAGAATCTGTGTTAATGCATTATTTACTTTATACGATTGTGTGTATGTGTTAAGTTGGTACATAAAATGAGATTTGGTAGACACTTAAAATCTAATAAAATGCTTTATTTGGAATTTCCTCATTTTGAATTTATTCCCTCTTATTGAAAGGTTGTTATTGTCTGTCTTTCTCCAGTCTGTCTTTTAACATATGTGAATGAGATATCAACTAGGTATCATTTATATTTCTGAATTTTGATCTTTGCTAAATATAGACATTTGTTATTAAGATCCACCTCCTTTGGTTTAAATCATATTTTGAATGGCAACTTTGCATAGGCATTTATTTCATGTACAATTCCCTGCTTTTGTATTTGTCTGGTCTACTAGCACAGTAGTGTCCAGACCAAACAGTTTACTTCAGATGCAATGTCTCTAAAAGCAGGCCACAGGCATCAGAAATACAGTGATTGTTGCTAATGTGGAAACGTTGTAGATGGACAAAACAAGCTGTTCCTGTAAGTTTAGAGAAATATCACAGACTAATCCTAAAACATGTTTAACATGCTGAAAGTTTTTTTTTTTAAAATTCAAAAAATGCAGACAGTTTTCTGTGATGGGTAGGTTTATGGGTAGGGGTAGTGTAGGGGGATAGAATATACAGTTTGTACAGTATAAAAACCATTATGTCTATGGAGAGTACCCGTAAACCACATGTGTGTGTGCGTGCGTGTGCGTGTGCACGTGCATTCTTTCCTAACACCTCAGATGACTCGGTTATCTAAAATATAAAAATAAAATATTCTGGTAAAGTTTGGGATACAAATTAATGTACTTCAACTAATTTGATTTCAGCTGAGACCAGTGGCATGTAACTGACCTTGATTGATGCACTCTTTTTGCTGTGTTTCAGTGGAGGTGAATAACAAAGAGAGTGTTTGGAGCGAAAGACCTCCAGGTATGTCACCACTCAAGTAATAATCTGAATGCTGGTTCCCATGCACTCTCCAAACTACTAGCATTTTTCATGCAGCATATATACTGTATCTTAAATCTCTCTAAACTACTTGATTTTGCTCATTTTTGTCTTGTTGTTTGTTTTTTCCACCAGATCAGGACAGCCTAGAGTCACTAAATGAAGGTGACGTAGAGTACACAGAGGTGGTTCATCCTCAACCTGTAGATCCTACACGAAGTAAGTTCAACTTTTTAAAATGATATCCATTTCTTTTCTTTCTCCTCTTGCTCATCTTGCATTTAAAGAGGAAGATTATGATTTCTTGCCATACTTGAGCTGATTAGAGAAAAGCCTCTTCCTGGGTAGGGTCTAACCATCCAAATTATCAAGGGCCCTGGATTTAATTACGGAGACATTTTATAAACAGGAAAGGCCAGACGAATTAGGTCCTGCTAACTCCAATAGCCACTTACTTATCCAGAATTACAGTTTGCATTTGACTTTTTACACAAGCATTTCATGAAAAATATATTAATAAGACATTTTTTTTTGCAGGAGAAATACTTATTATTTTTATTATTATTATTATTATTATTACTTTATTACATTAGTCTTTTTTTCTTTAAATGCATCTTAAACCCTCGTATTATTTTGTTCTTTAGCTCCTCTGAGAAAAGGCACAGATACTGTATACAGTGAGCTTCAGACCTCTCAAGGTACAATCAACTAAGAGAGCACATACACACACACAAAACGTACACAAAAATTATGTAATGCAAATACACAAAGCAGTGGGTTGTGTTAAAATGGCTCTCTTATTCTAAGTCATATTTCCTCATGTTTATACAGAGGATCCTGAGTACATCAACCATGTAAGTTCCCTTCTTTCAATTCTCATGACCTTCTCAACCAGTGGAAACCCCATTG
This sequence comes from Anabarilius grahami, assembly GCA_003731715.1. Classification (NCBI taxonomy): domain Eukaryota; kingdom Metazoa; phylum Chordata; class Actinopteri; order Cypriniformes; family Xenocyprididae; genus Anabarilius; species Anabarilius grahami. The sequence goes on from RJVU01079141.1 coordinate 665,415, forward strand.
TTCACAACAATATTTGAATTCTTTGCATTTTTCCTATTCTGCTGACTCACCACATGCTTGGGTGTGTTTGAAAAATGCTAAAAGTAGCTGCTGTGCACATGAAAAGTGCTACAAATATCAACAACAGTGCTACAAAGTGCTACAAATATCAACATCATAATAAACAGTGAACAGTGCTTTCTTTAGCTGTTGTTTTCATATGATTTAAAATCAAACATTACTTCAACAAGTGTGTGTCTTGTTTATTTACAAACCAACATAATTTATGGTCAAAGGGCAATCCGGGACTTCTTAACCCTCTGGCGCTGTTCGTTTGGGGTCGACACTTGTCCTGTTCCAAAGAACCTTTCAGTGAACAGTTCTTAAAATAACCCTTTTTCTTAGTGTAAAGAACATTTTAAAAATATATCACAAATCCTCCAAAAACTGCATAAATGTTGAGTAAAAACATTAATATAAACAGTTAAATTACATTTGTTTAAAAAAACACATTTATTTTGTTACAAAATTACATTTTGTTGCCTGGGGTCTCCAAAGACCCCAAACAGCACAAGTGTTACTTTTTTTTCACACTAACATAAAGACAGATGATATTCCAATTTATTTTTTATTTGTAGATCTAGAAAGTGTTGACAACCGTACAAAGTCTCATGACATTTAGACAAAGAGAACATTTGTTTTAATTTCAGAATTGGGGTCAAAAAGACCCCGAACAGTGCCATGAGGGTTAGCACATTCATTTTATAAGTAATATCTTACATGTGTTATGCAGAAGCATGAAACGTCCCTGCACCTGACCACAAGATGTGGGAAAATGTAACATACTCACATAGAGGACTGAATGTGTGTGTTTTGCAAACTTTGTCTACAGTAAGTGAAGAGGGAAGCACCAGTCAGACTTTCCAGGAACAAATAGCAGGGCTGTGGTTTCCTCTTCAACAGAGGGCCAGAATTTACAGAAAGCGGTCACACACACAGTGCCCTCATAAAGTCTGTGAAAGACAAGAGAAAAGGAAGACAGAAGTACATCTAAACTGTACAAGTTAAACTGACATCAACCAAAATTTCCTTGTTTTATTTTTTATTTTTATTAAACTTTTATTAAAAGATAATAATGAATGGCCTCTTTGGTTTCCGTACTTTTTAAAAAACGCCTATCCCGGCTTCTGTACTATTTTGGTTGGATTGTTAAAAACACTTATCCCGATTAAAAAATGACCCAAAATTGGGAGACAACCCTTTTTTGTTCCGCAGAGACCTGTACTTGACGGTACAGCGTGTCGGCTTAGTAAAAGTCTCAGATCTAAACAAATAAGACAGGTGTCAATTTAAATGTATGCCAGAAGTATATTTTTTAATTAAGAATTAAAAATAAGTATACCATAATAATTAGGCCTATTAGTAGCCTATTACAAATAATAACTAATTAAACCCAATATAAAAAAAATTAAAACATGTAAGTATTCTTTTAAAAAATACGTTGAAATAATGCAAATTGGTGGCGTTAACAAATGAAGACCATTGATTCCAAACTCAGACAGTATGTCTGCTCCTTTAACATTTTAGCCTATAAGTTTTCATAAAAATACATTTCCTTGTGGAGAAAAGCAGGGGGAGCATCAAAATAAAGTGTTAGCAGATACTAAGACAGTCTACTAATACTCTAATGAGAGTTGACATGTCTAAAGGAACCATCACTCTTATGTGGACTCTTCACACATCTTATTTTAAACAAATACACCCACTCTCCCTCACTCATATGTATTGCCAAAGCAATTGCAGCTATTTATAGTCAATAAGTTGTTGACATAGCATAACAAAACATTATCTAACTCTTTATGAGCTACTTAAACAATAATAATTTGGTTAATTACAGTGACAATGAATGAAGAACTCACTATTTGTATAAAGCCTATTAATATATTAACAATGTAGAGACTACAATATATTAACTATAATGGTAACATTTTACAATAAGGTTCATTAGTTAAACATTAGATAATGTATTAACTAACATGAACTAATCATGAGCAATACATTTGTTACTGTATTAACTAATCTTTGTTAACGTTAATGAAAATACAGTTGTTCATTGTTTGTTCATGTTATTTCACAGTGCATTAACTAATGTTAACAAGATTTTAATAATGTATAAGTAAATGTTGAAATTAACATTTACAAAGATTAATAAATGCTGTAGAAGTGCAGTTCTTTATTAGTTTGTGTTAACTAATGTTAACTAATGAACCTTATTGTAAAGTGTTACCATTATAATTAACTATAAACTGATAGTTTGCAGGTGTACTTTATTACTGTATAATTATTATAAAATGTTACCAATGTATCTTTTTGAGGATGTTACTAACATGAACAAGCATCAGTTTTCATTTAATCTTATTTCTGAAAGTAATGACATCTCATCAATACATTTTGTGCTTGTTTTTTGTCTAGCAACGCCTGTTAGAATATGCTGAACTCAACCATGATCTTTCTGAACCAGTGGACTAGCAGAACTCAGTCACCTCAAGCAATCCCTCAACTCACTCTGGAATACTGTTGCCTTAGTTCCATCATCTCTTCTATCTTCCACCCACATTCTCCTAAAAACACTAATTTAATCATGTATTTCCCTTTGTGTTTATTTGTCCTATTTTTTTTACAATGCTGTACTGTGTGTATAGTCGGTACTAAAAACCACATGCTTTTCACAAGGTTGTTTTGAGGTATCACATTTTTAATAAAGTTAATTATTTGTTTGAATTTCTTTGTGTGATAAATATTTTCTTCTCTCTTTAAGTTGAAACTTTGGATCAGTTGTCTTGTACCCTGTGCACACTCTGCATTGGATGATGTGACTCAAACAGCTCCAGCAGTTAGTTGGTAATCGCCTCACATGAGCGATAAAGATAAAATCATGCTTTCATCTCTGGACAAAATGCCTTTATCTGCTGACAAAAATAATGTCACTTTTAGCTTGTGCTAAAGGAAACCAAAACAAAGAATTTCCCTTCAGGTTCCACTGGGAGCAGATGATAATGGCTATGAATACCAGTTACACCCACATCACTTAGCTCATCCAGGCTGACATCACTAAGTGTACATACAGTGAGCTCAATAAATGTTGGTACTCTTTAGTATATTCACAAAAATCTAACCTTTGATTAAAGTAAAATAATTATGAGAAAAAATAAAATAAAAACATTCTCATCATGAATCTTTTTTTCCGAATTATATGTATTTTATTATGGGCATCTTCAGTACTTTGTACAACCTCCCTTTGCCAAGATTTCTCCTAAAATAAAATTAATCAACATATTGCACAGGATCGTACTCAGTTGCTAACGTAACCTCGGTTCCCTGAGGGTGCCAATATTTGTGGAGCCCACTGTATTTCCTTTATAATATCTCCTCTGTGTGTAATCCCGGTGTCCTGGCCAAATTCCTTCATTGGCCCTTATCAATCATGGCCTCCTAATAAACCCCTTCCATTGAATTGGCTCTATCACCCTATACTCTCCTCTTCACCTATATAGCTATTGTGTGGTGAGGGTACTGGAGCTGTTGCACTGTGGCTGCCAGGTGGATGCTGCACATTGGTGGTGGTTGAGGAGAGACCATTGTAAAGAGCTTTGTGTATACAGTCGTATCTAAAATAAATGCTTAATTAATTAATTCATGTACAGTTAAGTCATTTTTAATTAAGGAGTTTTTAGTATTTAAGCTGAATCTGATGTCATGCCCATAATCATCAAACCCTTCTTAGAGCTGTTTGAAACAGGCAAAGGGGAATGGTTACATCGATATAATCAATAACCCATTTTCAGAAAACATTTCTTGCAACATCAAATTTTAATCAATTAGACAAGCAGGTAGCACTGACACTGCGTTCTCGTTATTGTCCAGTAGAGGAGCCAAGTGTTTTGTTTATGGATGGCATTTGCACATAGTTCCGTTGTGCCATCTAGTGGAGAGAAGCTATTTTATTTATTATAAAGCAATTAATTAAATTCTAATTGCCTTTTCTAGTATAGGTTTTGATTATAATTCAGTGGAAACTCTTCACACCCTATCCAAAAACAAGCTAGTCCTATCTGTTTGTTTCTGGTCCTGCACTGGGTTTTTCACTGTGTTATTAAGACCACAATAATGTTATTATAAAGTTATTAAGGTAATACGTACGCTGCAATGTGTGTTCTCTGATCTTTCCCATTTTAATGTCCATTCTTGGAATATTCCTAAATTAAATAGATTTCTTGCAACAGTCTGAAACACTCACTTTCTGTTATCTGACAAAAGTATATGCTACTTTCCTTGTGTTATCACTTAGCCTACTACAAATATTCTACGTACTGACAGTAGACCCCTACGTTTGTGTTCTTCCCTCCAGAGTCACATCACTGTGACGTCAGATATAAATCTGTATGCAAAAACTCTACTATGTCCTCAAGTTCAGAGCATAAATGGAGTTGGCATGGCAACAGCTGCATTTTTTTTTTTTTATCCTTGATCAAAAGAAAAATAATTTGCCATCTCCCAGTATTCGTGCGTGCCGGCTCTGAGCTGATTAAAGTACATTTGCAGCTTAATTGAATTACTATTTCTCCGCTATGACTGTTTAAATATAGCAAGAGTATAACGAGAAATAATTAGGTCTTCCGCCTCTACATTAAGTTTCATCTGATTTGTCCATTTGCTGATTTTTGGTGCTTTTATTATGACGACATTCTAATGGAATCAGGAAATGCAGATTTTAATGGAACAGAATGTTGTTCTTCTCAATCATTCAAAACACTATTTTCTGTCACAAGCTTACAATGATGAATAAAACATTTTCCTATTGCATACATTGTATTAACCCTCTGGAGCTGTTTGGTCATTCCAAATTTTACGTTATTTAATTATTTATTGTATTATTAGGCTTATTATTAGGCTATTTTATTTTTATTTTTTACTTCATTGGAATGGTAGCTACGAAACTCTGTAAAGGTTTTAGCACTTAATGTGTGAACACACACAAAACAAATGGACATAATTCGAAAAGGTTAAATTGTCCTTAAAAAGTCACACTTGTGTTGTAGGTACGCGGTCAAAAATTACCGCATTTGAGGGTATGCATGTGACGTCCCCGTCGGCCGGAGTGGCAACATTGGGTTTCAGCGTGAATGCCGCGAAAAACAAAAGTAATTCAAAACGGGAAAGAGCTTTGCGATTGACTGTACAAATGATTTGACACGAAAACTGAGTTATATTTTTACAGACTATAGTCTATAGTATACCTATAAGAAGCAAATGGATCGCTGCAATTCAAAGAAACTGGACTCCAGGCAGCGAAATGTGGATTTGCAGTTATCATTTTGTCCATAATTGGGTGTTTTAAAATAAACAATGACAAAATATACAAGTTTTAGGACTGGATGATATATATAGCATAGCATAAGTGATCATCCAGATTTAGACCTACCTATATTGTATTTATATAATGCATTCACAGGCAAATTTGACCCAGATAAGGTTGCAGCAGTACGAGATTGGAGAACTCCAAGTAATTTGGCAGAGTTAAGATCTTTTCTTGGATTTGCCAGTTACTATCGTAGGTTTATTGCAGGTTTTGCACACATGGCAGCACCACTGCATCGGGTGGTGGCTCAGTTAAATGTAGCAGGAAAAAGAGGTAAGACTCCAAGGAAGCCTCTTGCGTCATATTGGGATGTGGAGTGTGGTAATTCTTTTTTTCAGTTGAAACAAGCTTTGATTTCAGCTCCAGTTTTGGCTTATGCTGATTTTCAGAGGCCGTTTGTTTTAGAAATAGATGCCAGCCATTCAGGTCTTGGAGCGGTGTTGTCACAAGAGCATGAAGGCAAGTTACGACCAGTTGCGTTTGCTAGTAGGGGGCTTAGGCCATCCGAGAAAAACATGCAGAACTATAGCTCTATGAAGCTGGAGTTCCTTGCCCTTAAGTGGGCAGTCTCCGAAAAGTTCAGGGAATATTTGTTAGGTACATCTTGTACTGTGTATACGGATAATAACCCATTGCGATATTTGGATACAGCCAAACTTGGTGCTGTGGAGCAGAGGTGGGCGGCCCAGTTGGCTGCATTTAATTTGACTTTGAAGTATCGCCCAGGGTCTCGTAACGGCAATGCTGATGCATTGTCCCGCCAGTAAATGGAGCCACAGTTGGCTGAAGCTTCCAGGGTAGGAAGTGAGGTGGGGAGCAGGCCTTTGTGTGTTCAGTCTGAGATGGTCACCCTTCCAGGTTGTTCAGGGGTGGATCTTGCATTATTGCAGAAACAGGATCCAGTTATTGGGCCTTTCTTGGTTCATTGGAAGGAAGGTAAATTTCCGGGTCCAAGCGATCGAGCTAAGTTTGGCATAGGCACTAAGGAGCTTATTCGGCAGTGGGAGAGGCTGAAGGAGAAAGACGCTGTATTGTATCGTTGCATTTTTGCTCCAGATGGAGGTAAGGAGAATTTTCAGTACTACCTCAGTGTTTGCAGCGGAAGGTGCTTTCCAGTCTTCATGACAACCACGGACATCAAGGCGTGGAACGTACTTTACAATTGGTACGATCTCGCTGTTATTGGCCATGTATGGCAAAAGATATAGAAAAGTGGTGTCATGAATGTGGAAGGTGCATTCTGGCTAAGGCCGTACAACCTAAGGTTAGGCCCTTTATGGGTAGCATTCAGGCCAGTCGTCCACATGAGGTGGTGGCAATAGATTTTACCATGCTAGAGCCAGCCTCGGATGGTAGAGAAAATGTATTGGTATTAACCGATGTTTTCTCTAAATATACTCAAGCTATCCCCACAAAGGACCAGCGGGCTAGTACAGTAGCAGAGGTGTTGGTGAAACACTGGTTTAATTTGTTTGGTCCTCCTAATAGGATACATTCAGATCAGGGGAGAAATTTTGAGAGTAGCCTGATACAACAGCTCTGTAAGCTTTATAATATACAGAAGAGTCGTACAACCCCATAGCATCGCTGGGGGAGATGGACAGTGCGAACGATTTAATCGTACACTACATGACTTGTTGCGTACCCTCTCCCCTGACAAGAAGAGGCGTTGGCCACGGTACCTTGCCCAGTTAGTTTTTGCCTATAATACGACAGTTCATCAGTCAACTGGTAGGACTCCTTATTATTTGATGTTTGGGCGAGAACCTCATTTGCCTATTGATTTCATGCTAGGTGTTGAGGCAGGGGAGGAAGGGGAGAGTTCTGTAGAAGAATGGGTGAAAGAGCACCAGGATTTATTGGAGGGGGCTTATGATCATGTGAGGCGGCGGTTGGAGTCAAGGAGGCAACTCCGAGATCAGGGTCAAGGGTCTAAAGTTACAGATACGGGTATTGAGGAAGGTGTTCTAGTTTATACCCGTAATCATGCTGTGAAGGGGCATAACAAGATTCAGGATATGTGGGACTCTACTTTGTATAGAGTTGTGCAGCACCCTAAGGAATGGGGGGCTCCTTACTCTATTGCTCCAGTAAGTCAGGATGGCCCAGTACGGCAGGTGCATAGAACTGAGCTTAGAAGTGCACCGATGGCCACATGTGGAGTTAATGAGATACCTGGGGCTGATGTACAGGGTGAAGTTGTAGAAGGGGAGGAGGTAGAAATTTATCCTTTGGGATCATTGTGTGCTGAGTCCCCTGAGGATATTGCCCCTGTCTCTGAAAACTTTGGATCCTCAGTGGAGGATGATCAAGATGAGGTGAATGAAACCAATTGGGGTTCTCGGTTCGTAGAAGGTCCCCGGCGATCCTCTAGAAGGACAGCCGGTCAACATTCCAATCCCTACCATTTACCAAGGTCTGAAGTAAAAAATTATCATGTAAGAACTTAAGTTATTTTTTTTACATCGTCGGGTCGCCGATGCATTTGGGGGGGGTGGAATGTGGCAGGTGACAGTGAGGGAGTAAAGTTACGAATTTAGGGGTGTGGTTAGCTATGTATAAAGATTGGCGGTAGGAATGAGAACGGTAGGTGCGTTTGTTTCCAGCCGGCGGAAATAGGTCGACACTCTTACTGTTTGTTTGCGAGAGGTTCGCGTGTGGATTTTCTGGGATCTCGGAGATGGGTAGGAGTCGCCCATTGGTTCGTTTGCAAGTGCTGTCTTTTGGATCTTTGACATAGGTATGAGATTGTATGAAGCACTAAAACGTTTTAATAAGTTGTGTTTGTTTTAATATAAATAATAAAGGTATTTTTATGTGTTTCAGCTCTATGGAGCCCAATTGTTGCTCTTGTTGTATTTGAGTTTATTTTTTGGTTTTGAATGTGTTGGTTTGGGTATATTGTCTAGTCCACCCAGGTATTTAAATTGGTAATTGGGCTGGAAGATGTGGTTATGGCCCTTTGGGTGGACTAGTTTTATTTTTTGTTTCCTTTTTGTAATTTGTTTGTTTCCCCCATTGTTTGTATACTTTATAAGGACATTAGTCGAGTGTTGGAGCAGAGTTGAGCTATTTTTGCATGTAATTCACTTTGATCAATTGTGTGAATCACAAGGTTTCTTTTTATGAATTTATGTATAGGTTTTTTTGTGATTTTTTTTCTCTCTTTTATTTTTGTGTGGTTTGATGCTCAACTCTGGCTTGGTTACCTCCATGTATAGGGTGTCCTATATAACTTTGTAAAGCCATCAATAAACCTTGGGGACTTATTTAAATGAACCTGAGTCGTGTTGATGTTTATGTAAAGGTGACCCTTGTTACATGTATTTCCCCTGATTCGAAATCAGACACATATGTCTGGAAACACGAATCATGGCTGCATGTCAATATCCACGGATTAGGCTACTGGATCTTTGGTAAATTAAGAACACTATCGAGCCTAGCCTTTAGTTTAATCGTTTGTTTTACTTGCGTTTTTGCAGTTTCCCCTATTAAATCCAGTCATGCAGCAGGCTCTTTTGCAAATTGACATATAAAATACATAGACGCCCCATCGGCCCCTGGATCGTACGTCAATGGCGCCGACATATTGCTCCGGGCAACTTGCCGTAACTCAAGTGAATTTTTACAAACCGCCGCAAAATCCAAACCAGATCTCGTGGAACTACCTTTTACATGTAACTCTGAACAGTTGTTTCTGGTTGTATTTGGTCATTAACATTATTTTGTTTATAGTTTATATTTTGAACTAATAAATCGCAAGTGAGTCTTCTGTGCAATGAAGCCAGAGGAATTTGACAGCTCAGGCTGTCATAATTACAGAAAAAAAAGAAAAAAAGACTCATCTCCGAAGAGCAGGTGATTTGATCTCTTGTCATATTGCTTGTTTTAGCAAATGGCAACCGTGACAACACAAACCTCAAGGAAGTCTGAAAAAAGCCTGTCAGTGGACTGTTTTTTGCATTTACAAGAGAGCTCGTCTGCCTATTACATTATTTTATATGATTATATTATAATATTATACGACTTATACTGTGTTGTACTATTCGGTATTTTATTTGCTATTTTTATTTTATTGAATGTATTTTACAATTTATGCTATATATACTATTTGCTATTTTATTTTGTTATTATATTACTAATATACTCACACTCAGTTGTAGAAGAATATAGGCTAATAATAATAATATACCATATAAAACTGCCACATAGTGTATATAGAACTATTATATCTGTTCTAATATTACACTTATATTTCATACGATTTATATTGTACTGTAATTATACTATCAATGTTCTACTGCTGTGACTTAAATGTTTTACTGGATTAATTAAAGGTGCTACAGAGGATGTTTTGTTTTATACATTTTTGCAATATTACTTGAAACTGTCTTTACTAACTGATAAAAGACTATTAGGTGCACTGAAAGGAATAATATTAATATACATCATCTGTGCACGAGGTAGGGCCTTAAAAACATTCCACACTCCACAGGCGCCGCATGCAATGTTTTTGTCAGGAGACAGGAGTAACAACTGCTGATTATGAGTTACCTGCGGTGAGTCCCACATAATGAATCCACAAACACGACACAGCCAATGGTGGTAAACAAACACTCCTCTTCCAATACTCGTGCACGAGTTTTAGGAGGCGTTCCCTCAAAATGAGCTGTGAAGGAGGGGGTTGTTCTTACGCATGCGCTCATTTCAAAAACTCACTAACAGTCTTTGGTTTCTCGGTCGACGAAAAGATCCTCTGTAGCACCTTTAAGGATTCTTATACAGTTTTTTTGGATTGCTTAAGCACGATTTTCAAAACAGGGCCCGTGTTTTCAAAACACTACACACAATTAGCACAACCACACACCCAATTAGCAAAACACTACAGATCCTTTGCATAATTAAACACTCTTGTAAAAACTATACACTTCTGTTTAAAAACCACACTTTGTTACCATACTAAACACACACGTTTCACATTACTATACTCTGTTTGCAAGAGTTACACTTTGCTGTGATAAACCTAAAACACTTTTAGCACTTCTACTTCCCTATGATTAGAATAGGCTACCATCAACAAAGTACAAATATAATGTAAATTCACCAAACACTACACAAGACCAATGTTGCAGACTGAAGAAACTCATTTATTTGTCAACACGCCCAAAATGTTGACATGGAGATTCATAATACTGTAACAAAATGTCACTTTACGTATTGTACTGTAAGTTTACTGTAAAAAAAAACAAAAACAAAAAAAAAACTAGACATTGTCTCTTCGCCTAGCTGGATCTGGCCAGAGAATTTCATCAACATCGCAGGCAATGTTGTCATTAGCAAGACACCTTGGAAAGAAACGTCTTGAATGACGAATCCATCCTTGCATTGCTGCTACCTCCATCTGGTCACAGGCCTCCTCCATGGCTTGGATGAGGGGTACCTCAGCCTGGAGACGGAGATCATATACCTTCCACCGCCATGCCGAGAAAAACTCTTCTATAGGGTTGAGGAATGGAGAGTATGGTGGAAGATATAGGACGGTGAAATGTGGATGTTGCTGAAACCAGTTCTGAACCAGAGCAGAGCGGTGGAAAGACACATTGTCCCAGACAACAATGTATTGCATATGATCGATTTGATTTGCTGCTATGTTGTGCAATTGGTCCAAGAATGTAAGTATGAGTGCTGTGTTGTAAGGGCCCATATGGGCATGGCGGTGGAGGACCCCATTCTGTGTAATGGCTGCACAGAGTGTTATATTACCCCCACGTTGCCCTGGGACATTGACTATTGCCCTGTGGCCAATGATGTTTCTTCCCCTCCTTCGTGTTCTCGTCAGGTTGAACCCAGCCTCATCTACGTAAATGAACTCATGCTGGATCTCCTCTCCATCCATTCGTAAAACTCTCTGAAGAACAGTGTCAGGCAAAATTGTGTAGTTCAGTGTAGATCTAGTATACATATTACAGTACAGTACAGTAAAAGATTATGAGACAGTATGCAAAATCACACTGCTAAAGTGAATACATACCTCTGCATAATCATGCCGTAGTCGTTTCACCCTTTCGGAATTGCGCTCGAAAGGCACTCGATAAATTTGCTTCATTTGAATATGTTTTTTTTTTAGGATGCGTGCCAGTGTTGATGTTGAGACCTGATGGAT
>RJVU01079141.1:678320-703203 GCA_003731715.1 Anabarilius grahami
TCCTCCTCCTCCTCCTCCTCCTCCTCGTTCTCCTCGTTCTCCTCCTCGTTCTCCTCCTCGTCTTTCTCTTTCTCTGACTTTTTCCATTGTGCTTAAGGCAGATGAACTCACCTGCTGCTTTTTATAGTGCTTATACACCTGATTGGTGTGTCTACAATTAAGCAAACAAGTGTTTGCACACCTGATGACTGTGTTGAACCAATTGGTTGGACGGTGCAGTAATTTGACAGTCAGTGTTTTGGTATTGCAAGGAAGTGACTTCATGATAGATTTTTGTGTGTAGTGTATGTTAAGTGTGTTTAGGTTTTGCAAATCACTGTGTGTAGAGTTTTGCAACAAGTGTGAGGTTGACAATGTGCTTATAGTTGTGCAAATATGGGCTGATGTTTTGCTTCTTGAGTGTAAGGTTTTGCTAATAGTGTACTACTTTTAATTTTAGTGTGTAAGCAATCGTAAAAAACTGTAATTAGGGGTCCAAGCTGTGCTATTAATGTTGTCCACTAGAGGGATCCACAGGATAAGGCATCTTTTAAGCCCAATCCTTTTCTATCTTTCAAACCATTTGAATGGAAATAAATGCATTTAGTACATTTGTATAACTATGGTGTACAGACAGTAAATCTGTGAAATGCTTATAGATAATTAAATGTTTAACGTTTTTAAAAACCTTTTTTTAAAACCCAATAAATTACATTTTGCCAGACACAATTAAATATAATGCTGTCCATTTAAAATGAAGAGACAATTTTATGTATTTTTTTTTTACTAAATTATAACATTTCTATAAAGACATTTATTGTTGTGTTATTAATTTAAAAAACAAACATTTGTGTGTAAACTGCAAGCATAAGGTAAGGAAGCAACATGCAGCTATATAAATAAATTCTAAAAATGAAAAGGGTCTTAAAATAAATGCTTCAGATAAATAAGGTTTTGAGGGTTTTTTTACAATTCCTTATGACAATGAATAATTTTCAAAGTCTAACAGGATTCTGGGTAATTGGAGACAGAACCTTTTTCTTACTCCACGTAGATCATAAACTGTTGAAGTCAATTGAGAAATGTAAACTTTATTGCGCTTTTTGTCCAGAAAAGCCTGTTTACTTGTTTATTGAGCAGTCTGTCCTTAGCAATATGGCAGACTCGTTGACATAGCAGCAACGGTCCAAAGCAGCCAATGAAGCGTTGGACTATTACACTGAGCCTTGTGATGCACATCCGGTTTAAAATAATACTGCTCAGTTATTTCCGGTTTTATACTGCCCCCCCAAAAAATCTTTTTAATCAGAGAATAGCATCAAGTCAGTTAAACTTCTGGGATATTGATCTGGTCAGTTAAGTAGCAGAGGGGGTTGTTAATCAGTTTAAGCTCCTTTGGTGTTAATGAAATTAACAAAAGGTGCACTAGATGGGCAACAATGAGACGACCCCCAAAACAGGAATGGTTTTACAGGTGGAGGCCACTGACATTTTTTTCTCTACTCATCTTTTCTGACTGTTTTTCACTAGTTTTGCATTTGGGTAGGGTCGGTGTCACTACTGGTAGCATGAGGCGATACCTGGACCCTACAGAGGTTGCACAGGCAGTCCAACTCCTCCAGGACGGCACATCAAATCGTGCCATTACCAGAAGGTTTGTTGTGTCTCCCAGCACAGTCTCAAGAGCATGGAGGAGATTCCAGGAGACAGGCAGTTACTCTATGAGAGCTGGACAGGGTAGTAGAAGGTCCTTAACCCATCAGACCGGTATCTGCTCTTTTGTGCAAGGAGGAACAGGATGAGCACTGCCAGAGCCCTACAAAATGACCTGCAGCAGGCCACTGGTGTGAATGTCTTTGACCAAACAATCAGAATCAGACTTCATGAGGGTGGCCTGAGGGCCCGACATCGTCTAGTGGGCCCTGGGCTCACTGCCCGGCACCGTAGAGCTCGATTGGCATTTGCCATTGAACACCAAAACTGGCAGGTCTGCCACTGGCGACCTGTGCTTTTCACAGATGAGAGCAAGTTCACCCTGAGCACATGTGACAGATGTGAAAGGGTCTGGAGAAGGCGTGGAGAATGTTATGCTGCCTGTAACATCGTTCAGCATGACCGGTTTGGTGGTGGGTCAGTGATGGTCTGGGGAGGCATATCCATGGAGGGATGCACAGTCCTCTACAGGCTAGACAATGGCACCCTGACTGCCATTAGGTATCGGGATGAAATCCTTGGACCCATTGTCAGACACTATGCTGGTGCAGTGGGTTCTGGGTTCCTCCTGGTGCACGACAATGCCTGGCCTCATGTGGAGAGAGTATGCAGGCAGTTCCTGGAGGATGAAGGAATTGATACCATTGAATAGTCTCGCATAGCCAGACCTTCAGACTGATGGCAGAAGGTCTGGACTCTATCACAGCTTTCATTGGCCAAGGACTGCCCAAGATTGTTTATTCATTCAAGAATGCTGTGCAAGTTTACTGCAACAATGGAGCCACGAATTTCACATACTTTTGAAAATCCAGCATTAAGTTGATCCTGGTAAGCGCTCGTTGTCACAGTTGTAAACATGACGGCGTTTTTCTTCCATAAGGGGGTTTAGCGTCACGGCATTTGTTTCCATGCTGTCCGTTAAAGAACGTGACACACACGTCTCCCGGACATCCTGTAGAATTCAACCAACCAGATGACGACTTCGAAACTCCTGAAGTGTTTCCAGATAAGTGTGCCATATGCATCAGACGTTCAGCCAACAGTAGGTGGGCGTGACGTCTGAGGCTGAAACTTGAATGGCCCCCATGCTCGCCTGACCTAAATCCAATAGAACACCTCTGGGACATTATGTTTCGTTCCATCCGATGCCACCAGGTTGCACCTCAGTCTGTCCAGGAGCTCAGTGATGCCCTGATCCAGATCTAGAAGGAACCATCACCATCCGTCGTCTCATTATGAGCATGCCCCGACGTTGGGGGTGATTTCAAAATCCAGACATTTTCAGAGATGGGAGAAGAGATAAAATGATGATGATTACTGTGTACAGAATTTTCCAAACTCAAGAGAACTTTAAGTTTGAATCCAACATGGCATGATTCTTTCACCACACAGTGTCAGCTAATGAAGATAAAAATGAAAATATTTATTTATTTGTATTAAAATATTTTAGTCACTATTCTGTGTCATTTTTCACTGACAGTCATTCCACTGTATGTAGTTCACACATTTATGAAAAAAACCCTTAATATTCAAAGAGGTCATGCTGTCATTGCCTTATTCGCCCAGGTAAAAAAAAAAGTAAATTTCTATAATGTACTTAAAGTGCTCTATTTTCGTGCACTAATTTTGCACTTAATATACTAAAAATTCTTCTTTAGTACTTCTTAAAATAATCTTAAGAACATCTAAGTGTATTCAACTGTGCTATTTTGAGACACCATAAAATATGAACTAAAATCTGCTTTTAATGTACTATCTCTGTATTTAAAAAATGTATTTAGATACTGCTTATAGTACATTTGAACCCATAGTGTAATACAAGTGGTAAGTAAATATATTTTTTAAATACAGAGATTACAAAATACAAAATTAGTGCACGAAAATAGAGCACTTTAAGTACATTATTGAAATGTACTTTTTTTTCACCTGGGTCTTTAAGATTAATTAAATATAACATCGTTAAATTTCTTTAGGGCAGTTACCTCACATTCATTTAGCTATTTCAAACACTGGAGAAGTGTTTGAAATAGCAAACACTTCTCAAAAGTGTTTGATCGCACTTGATCAAACACCCATATGAAGGCGAACCTTACTAGTAAAAGTGTAACTGTGGTTAATTTTTGCTTGTGTACGTTGAAAAAAAAATTAACCACAGTTACACTTTTACTAGTAAGGTTCGCCTTCATATGGGTGTTTGATCAAGTGCGTATATGTGTTTTTGCTCTGGAGAACGTCAAAGCTTTCTACTTATAATGTGTTTTGTACAATTTGCAGCATTGAGTAATTTAGCCAATCACAAACGTATCTGTTGATTTCTTGAACGCAATGGCCAATCAGATGTGTTTAAGTTAGCACTGAACAAAAACTCTGGCGTTTTAGCAGTGAGTGATTCTGCACACTTGCAAATTCTCTCATTATAACAAACAAAGTGTAGCTAGATATTATGTAAATAATAGATTTATTGTGCAGATAGCTTAATTTATTATAACAGAACTGTTAGATTAAAATCTCAATCATAGGTAGAATATTTGTAGTCTCAGTCATCAGTTTAGAAACAGGCGCCTCAACCCCTGTGATGTGTGGCAGCAGCAGCGCGAGATCTCAAAGCATTCTCAGATTTATTCAGGAAGAAGGGTCATATTTATAGACATAGGTCAAACAACAATCTCCAGGATGGCTTGAGCATCCAATCATATGACTTAAGAATCAAACCTTACCATGTATGTCATTTCAAGAAATATAATAACAAATAAGACATGTATGTACGTAAATGTGTGTGTGTCTTCAACTTCTGGTTGTGTGTGAGAGTGAGAGGGACTACTACTTCTTGTTTTTGTCTAGGTAGGTACATAATGTGCACAATGGAAAAATCCCAAGACACAAAGAAAGACAAAAGGTGAAGTCCAAGAAATAAGAAATTATTTAACAAGAACTTTGTGAGACCGTGATGAAAATGACCCAGCAGAGGGCCGGAGGGGGCTTAGGTGGGGATGCAGAGTCAATACATGGGACAGGGGCTAGGGCGACAGGGCAGAGTAGAAGGTGCGAGGAGCCAGGGTGGAACCCCCAGCAGGAGGGCCAGGACGCAGGTCCACGGTAGAGTTGAGGGAGGGAGGAGCTTTAGTGGTGGCTTGGCAGCTGGAACCAGGGGGACGACTATCCCTTGAGGGAGCCCTCACTCACAAAAAGTTTGGAGACCCCCTATTACGCTAATTGGGGGACGTTTCTTCCATTTTTTTCAAAATTTTCGTTCTCTTTTCCTTCTTTTTCCTTCTTCTCCTTCTTTTTCCTTCTCCACTTCCTCAAACAGACAATATCCCCAGCTTCTTTGCGCAACCCTGCTGATTAGCATCTTTGATTTAGCCTCAAAAGTACCAAAATCTGTCACTACCAAAACAGTCAGAACCGAAACTTCATCATTGTTTTGGTAGTGACAAAAGGGAACACATGATCATTTATTTGGGGAAAATAAACAAAATTTTAGTACAGTTATGCAAATCATTAGTATTTTAATATGTTTGAGTAGTGTTTTAGTATGCGAGTTAAAAATTCTGTAATGTGATGTGGTGGCTACAACACATTACTCTCACTACCGAAAATGTGCACTCACGACCAAAACATGGGATGTTTTTTTTTTTTTTTAATAAAGTATAATTGAATTATCAACTAAGATGTTATTGTAGTGTTTGGTTCAGTGTATATTCAAACTAATGAGTCCTTAACTTTGAAATCAGTATGATAAACTTTATGCCTTTTACAAAGAAAAACTGGATTCAAAATACAAATCGCATAAATTACACTTGAAATATTGTTAAAATTGTTATTGATTTACTTATGAAAACTTTTAAAATATATATATTTACAAGGTAGTTGTAAACAAAATCTTAATAGGTCAATAGGTCACATAATGAGGCATCTGTACTTTTATTACTACTTATGCAAACTATATAAAACATCTTATTTTCAGTTTAGTTGTAAACCATCTGAACATCCGGAAAATATAGTTGACAAACGATTCTTAGTGTATAACCACAGAAAGGCTGTGGTGAAAGTGATAGTGCACCATTTCCTGTATCAGTTCATTGTTTTAGCCTGTGTTTGGCAGTCCATAGCATGCAAATCTTTAGACTATGTGTTAGCCTTATTGACTGTATCTTATTCTCTTCTGTATCTCACTTTTCATATTTAAAAAATCTCTAAAGGGGGATTTTGCTTATAGATACATTGACTTTATTTTGACCATTGTGTCCTACAATACGCTCGTGCACTGAAAACTCTTCCTAATAACGGGACAGAATAATCTTAATTCTTTTAAGATTTGAAAAAGTTCAATTTGTGGCCGTGGTTACTAAACAGATACAGCCAAAAACATGCAAAGAAAACATGCATTAATATGCTCGCTTTCCTTCCTTGAGCGTTAAGTCAGGCAGTCATATTATTCATATTCGTGATCGGAGTTAATTCGCCAGTTGACTGGCCATCTCGTCAACTTTTCGGCAAATCTCCTTGCGGATGGTCACGTAGCGTAAATAATATTCCTGTGCTAAGCATTTGCCGTAGTAGGATTTGTAAGTTCGTATAGACTGGCAGATTCACTTCCAGGTGCTAGGAGACGCGCGGTCCACTCACAATTCAACACGAACAGCGTTCGGCCTCATAAATGCGCATGCGCAGCAGCGCTTTCCTCTCTGTTTCCTGCGCACATTGCCACGTTATTAGCGGCAGACACAAAATTCAAGCGACACTTCAGACTGTTAAAGGTGAAAGAATACCCGCCGCGCTAACAGTCTCCCCGGTTTCCGTCACAGTTTCATTAATAGCTGGCACGTTTGGAGGTGATCCGAAATGCTGAAATTGTTGATTGTGTGTGCACTGGCCGCTACGATCACGGCTGAAATCCCCGAGGAGGAGGACGTGCTTGTACTGAAGAAAAGTAACTTCGAAGAGGCGCTCAAAACTTACCCAAATGTCCTTGTTGAGTTTTGTAAGTAGTCGCCAGCTTTGTTTGACTTGTCGTTGATTTGTATGTCTGTTTTATGACGATAGTTTGTGCATGAGGAAAATGCAAAACGAAACCAGCTATCAGTGAAATCAGTTGTTTTTATTTTTAGGTTTAATTTGCAGCCACAATGCTTGATCTGTTCCCGAGTCTAGCTCCTTGTAGTAACATAGACGTGTGCTAACGTAAGAGTGCAATTTTGAAAGCTTTCACATAAGCGGACGCAATGTAGTCATTTACAGACGTCATTTCCACTCAAACTCAGTTTTGACAAATAAAAGTGCAGTGAAACCATTCACGAACAATGCATTCTATCAAAGTTAGTACATATGTAGTGTCAAATACATATTCAGGGCGATAACAGCCTTGGGACGGAAGCTCTAAATTTCGTTTTTGTTGAAAATGGACATTGATTTACACTTGCTTGTTTTTCGACGTTAGTTTTTTTTTTTTTTTTTTTNTTGGTGCTTCTTTCTATTTTACCACTTCATGCAAATGAGACGAGGTCTGACATATAATGGACATCAATTAATTTCTAATCAGAAAAGACTTCTCAACTTATGTGTTACCGGGCTCATGGGTTTGTTAGTTTATCTGCCTTAACCGGGCTAAATTCATTGGCTTCTCTAAAAGTATATCCTGATGTAAGGTCGTGATAGACCCCCAATTTACCCAATCACTGGTGTCCACGAGTGTTTCGTCATAATGAGAGGCGTGATAGCTTGCAATATGGGCGGGACTTCCCAGGGGCCCAGCGCTAGGTTGACGTGTACTTCAGAAAAAGAACTTTTGTTGCACAATAAATCTGAGAAATTTAAAAACGTTTTTTCTTGTGAACAATAGAAAGCGTAAACAGTGCAGTCTTTCACTAGTATTTTATTTGATAAGATTGTGATGAGTCTGCACATACTGCTTTTCATCATAAGCATTATGAATTTTGGTCTTGTATTACTACTTGACAGGTTATTATTTCAATTTATCTAATTTCACAACCAAATGAAACTGCATGCTGTTTAGTCATGCACCCCACTAACTTGTTAATTTTAGACAAATTACTGCTAATTTAGTTTGAGTAAATTAATGCTTGATCAGTAAAATCAGTAAAAATTCAGTGAAAGTAAATGTAAAATGTATTGAATTTACCACTTTTTTGCTTATTGCAGATGCACCCTGGTGTGGGCACTGCAAGGCCCTGGCTCCCGAATATGCCAAAGCAGCTGGCATGCTGAAAGCTGAGGGCTCAGACATCAGACTAGCTAAGGTAGATGCCACGGAGGAATCTGAGCTCGCTCAAGAGTTTGGTGTTCGTGGATATCCCACCATCAAGTTCTTTAAGGGAGGAGAGAAGGATAACCCCAAGGAGTATTCTGGTTAGTGATAATTTATCTGTTTGATGTCTATGGTCCTTTTTGTGTATGACCTACCAGAATGCCCTCAGATTTTTTTTTTTTTTTAAGATTTGGTGAAAAGGTTAAACTACTTTTATTTGGATTTCAGATCTGTGAATAAACAATGGACTATTTCTTATCAGTAACAAGTAAAAAAAAAAACAGATAGAATGATGTGAGTGTATAAACTTTATATTGGTTTGAATTGCTAAAGTGTAATTGAACTGTCTGTCATCGTATGCTGTAAAACATAATTCAACTTAGATGGGTCAGATGCCTGTATACCATGAATGTGAGTGCTACATGCTGAAGACGTGCATGCCATTCTGTACGTGGAAGCCCTGCGTTCCAGCCTGTTTGTGAAAGGCCCCTCCCCCTTTCCTTCAGCGTGCAGTTCTTCACGTTGCCTGTGCTCTGGTTGCTGTATGCTGCTCTACAGGGGTGTTTATTACTCATGCAGACAAGACCAGCCTCAGAAAAAGTTCTAGGACTTTAAGTTGTTAGTCTAAAAGATGGCTTATGGCAGGAGTCCCTAATTTTAATTTTTTTTTGCCAGCCGAACCTGAACTCCTTAGATGTAAAATATTTACTTGAAGTACTGCCTGAGATTTTAAGTTAATATTTCAATTTAATGACATTCACATGATCACAGTTCTATGATGTTGGTTAAGTCACATAATATGCATGTAAATGGGTAAAATTAAAAAAAAATTAAAGTTTTATTTTGATTCGTTTTTATTTTAAACGCAAGAACTAGCTTAAGTTAACACAAGTTAAAATACTAATATTTGTCTTAAATTCTTCTTTCAAAAGTTCAAAACCTAATTTTCGAAAATGTCAAATCCTGTAAACTTCTGCCCTCGAATGTTGGAAACCATGCGAATATAAATTGAACTTGGCACACATTAAATTTCCAAGTGCATGTTAGACTGATGTGCTTGTAGATATTAAGTTTATAAGAAGCAGCATTTAGTGTGAATCAAGCTGCTCTGAAAACATATTACAAGCAGCACGTGTTAATGAGATAAGTGTAGCTCTGAAGCAAGAAGCACAACAGACTATATACTTTAAATTGCAGTTTGATTATCGCAATTCAAAATATACCACTATTTTAGTTTTATTTTGAATAAATGTACACTCCTATTCATTTTAATATTACCTCTGATTTAGTTAATTAGCTTTACATCAACTCACAAGTCCCCTGCAATTCCCCCTCAAACCACTAGTGGTTTGCGAACCCTGTTTGGGAAATCCTAGTCTCGCGTTGCCAGTCCTTTAGACTAACGGCAGAAGTTCTGGGCTCCATCGCAGTTTTCATTGGCCGTTGTCTGCCCAAGAGTACGTCTGACCAATATGTAAAGCAACCAATCACAGTTAATTTTGTTCCACATGTTTAGGGGTGTGAAAATGTTAAGTCAGTGTCCCTACAATAATAGAACAGCGTACATTACAGTCTGTGGCGTGCATCTATAAATGATTCATTCAAGAACATTGTGCAAGTTTACTGCAACAGTGGCACCGCAAACTACATACTTTTGAAAATCGAGCATTTAGTTCATTCTGGTTAAGCGCTCATTGTCACAGTTTGTAAACACGATGGTTTTCCTCTTCCATAAGGGGGTTTGGCATCACAACGGCTTTGTTTTCAGGTGGACCGTTAAAGAACGAGACACGCACGTCTCCAGGAAATCCAGTAGAATTAAACCAATCGGATGACGACTTTGAAACTCCTGAAGTGTTTCCTATTTTGTGTGGCATATGCATCAGACGTTCAGCCAATGGTCCGTGGGTGTGGCATCTGAGGCTGAGACTAGGGAAATCCTCCCTTTTGGGATTGCAGAATTATCTCAGAAACTGGCTGGAACAAAAGAATTACTGAAGTTTAGTCTGCCAATTTATATCTGGAGCCTTGATGGAAGGACTCTTGCAGGGATTCTGTAACGCATGATTTCATAAGCTCTCAGCCTTGATCAAATTCTGAACCACAGTGTAATTGCTGACGTGTTGCATCAGTCATTACTGCTGTAACCTGTGGCACTCATTACTGGTTTAAGAAGAGCATGATTAAGACAACCTTTGAAACCGTGTGTGACATGTCATTCGGATTGACATGCAATTCCTGCCCTGTGGTCATAAATGATCATAAATAGATGAGGATACGTGGATGTAGAACTTAAGCTAGATTTAATCTTTGTTTCCCAGGGAATGCAGGAACTAATAAAATATATGCCTTAAATGGAGCGCAAGTTGCTTTGGAAAAAATCACCTGCCAAATGCATTAATGTAAGTTTTGCACATCTCCTAGTTCCTGTGACTTATTTGATGGTTTTTAAATTCCTTACATAGCTGAGCCTCTCAACAAAACCCCCCAAAAAAAGCTATTGTTTCTTAATCGCAAGGGCGTCTCTATAAATGTATATTTCTGCTTTGCAAGTGTTTGCTTGGTGCCACCAGGTTCCTTTGTTTTACTATGACATGCTCATGCTCTGTCTGCAGCTGGTCGACAGGCTGATGATATCGTCAACTGGCTGAAAAAGCGAACTGGCCCTGCAGCGACTACTTTAAGTGATGTGACACAGGCAGAGTCTCTTATTGCAGATAATGAGGTTGCAGTAATTGGGTTCTTTAAGGTATAATTCATTCTTGTCTTCAGCTAATTTAGATTTGTTTTTGTTTCCCTTTAACTTATTTATTGTATTAATCTGTTTTTTTTTTTTTTTGTTTGTTTGTTTTTGGGTTTTTTTTCTCTGCAGGATGTTGAGTCTGAAGATGCCAAGGCCTTCATTAAAACCGCAGAGGCTGTGGATGACATACCCTTTGGCATCACCTCTGATGATGCAGTCTTTTCAAAGTTTGAAGTTGCCAAGGATGGTGTTGTGCTTTTTAAGAAGGTACACTCATTCTCCACTATGTAACATTCTACTAAATTTCAGAGGACTCCTTGATTTTTGCTTATTGCTTGTTTTTATAGAGGCCATCTTATACCCTTTTACAAAGTCTTGATTTTGATTTTGGGGTCTATTAGAGAATGTTTCATCCTTGAATGTTCAAAAACACATTTTTCACACATTTTACATTGTTGCAGCACCTCCCTTCCCAGTTTGTCAGTATGGTGGAAATTTTTTAAAGGTGCAATGTGTAAAATTTGGGAGGATCTATTGACAGAAATGCAATATATTATACATAACTATGTTTTAGAGGTACATAGAGCAGGATTGGACACCAATGCCTTACATCAGGCATGGGCAACTTCGGTCCTGGAGGGCCACTGTCCTGCAGAGTTTAGCTCCAACCCTAATCAAACACACCTGAACAAGCTAATCAACGTTTTTGTATTACTAGAAAGCTGCAGACAGGTGAGTTTTATCATGGTTAGAGCTAAACCCTGCAGGACAGTGGCCCTTCAGGACCGAAGTTGCCCATCCCTGCCTTACATAATGAACTTATGTTTTTATTACCTTTAGACATGTGCCAATATTTGGTAATGCGATATATCACGATAATGAATATGCATGATATTGTTATAGTGGGCACTTCAAAATACTGTAAATAATTATATTACCAATTATTTAAATGTTTATAATGCATTTAAGAATACTTTCCCCATCAACCATATAAAATGCACAACACCGCTGTATTCTGCGTCAAAGGGACACACGCTCAGATGTAAACAAGCCAAACATGCACGAGAAGCACATGGCGGAATGAGTGAAGGAGATGCGCTGAATGAAAGTGCATGTCACTCTGACAGCAGAGGGCACTGATGGAACAGAAGAATGCAGCGGTTACCCCGGAAACCCCGCAAACAAAGCAACTGCTCTAGTAAAGTTTTTAAAATGCTTCAAACAGCCATTCATTTTTGTAATTCATTGTTGTTCATCACAACACCAAATACTACTTAAAGACTTAATGGGCTATTTATTTTCAGACTTAAACATTTTTATATTTTAATCTGGACTACAACATGCCCAATTGATTAGGAATGTTCTGATTATTTGATATTGTTCAGTAAAACTGGGACATACGGCTTCATCAATTAACATGTTAATTCATTATTACCAAACTGACAATGAAAAATACTTATAAAGCATTAATTATTCTAGGTTAATGTTAATTTCTTAGTTACTGTTTAATAACATTACTAAAATCAAAATAACTTATTTAATGGACCTGAGATAAAACGAACAATGATCAGTTGTATTTCTTAATTAACATAAACAAAAAATATTTTCTATAACAAATATAGCTATTGCTCAATCTTAGTTAATGCATTAAATAATGAGACCTTATTGTAAAGTGTTACCTGTTCTTTATAGCCTAATTCTTTTGCACTTTGAAAATTTTACATTTTATATTTTTGGTGTATTGTATTTAAACATTCAGAGTTATTTTTGTTATTACAAAGAGTTCTTAAACCTGTTATACCATGACAACACTTTTTTTTTTTTTTTGTGCAACTTATTTCAATATCGTGATAATACCATATACCACGATAAAAGCTTCAGCAATTAATTGCAACTTGAAAATTTGATACGTGGTAGTGGTAGTGTAGACCAGATGCCCACTATAGCTTCTCCGAAAGAGAGGGGTGTGCAGTGTGCACTGTTAGTTGCAACCTCACCGTTAGATGATACATTTACACATTGCACTTTTAAATGAGGAATATTGTGATGTGTCCTTTCCCAGAAGAAAAGTCTACAATTAAAAAGTTCAAGAAGTTCAGAAATGGTGCTTACTGATCTAGAGAATAACTCTTTTTGGAGTTGACTTTTGTCCTTTGTAACTGCGCACTCTTTATTGGGTAGTGGCAGGGCCGCCAATACTGGACGTTTAGTTCTGGATCACAAAATTAGGCCCGGAAAACAATCATAATTTCAACTGAGGGGCCCAGAATTTAGTTTCTTAAACTGGCCCTAGAACTGTTCATTGTGACCCTCAGTAGTAGTATTAAAATATTTATTGTCCCATTTAACACGCATTGGATTGGAACAATCACATGCTTTTCACAGGGTGGTGATATAATATCAGTTAAACATCAAGCTCTTTAAGGAGACCTATAATGCCCCTTTTTTCTGGTTTCCCCAGAATGTGTCTGTAAAGTTTCAGCTAAAAACCCCACAGATACCCACAGAGAATTATAGCTTGTCAAATTTGCCTTTATTTGGTTGCAAGCAAAAACATGCCGTTTTTGTCACTTTAAATGCAAATGAGCTGCTGCTCCCTGCCTGCTTTCCACAAGCGGGCGGAGCTTTAACAGTTCGCGCTTCTGTTGGTCAACAGCAACAAAGCTGGAGTATCTCACGCAGCCAAAATGACGATTGTTAGTAACTGTGTTCAGCCTTACATTGTTTGAACCGGAGCTGGACACTGACGGAGAGACTCTAAATAGTGTTCTGTGCTCGTCTGTGCAGCCAACGACAGAACAGTTAGCATGCTTTGCTTGAACATTTGCCATAGCCTTAGAACTGGTACACCGCTTTCACTTGCGAAAACCAAATGACAACGCCATGGGTAGAATCGTGCAGATTAAGGGGCGGTAATATAATAAAATCCCCTTCCTATTTTACAAGTGGAGCGAAATTTGAGCGGCTCGTTTTTTCACGTTTGCAGAGAAAGGCTTGTCAAAACATTGCTGGGTTGTCCTTTTTCAGGTTTTCTGGGTTGGTAGATGCACCGGGGACCCGATTATAGCACTTAAACATGGGAAAAAGTCAGATTTTCATGATATGTCCCCTTTTAAGAGAAGCTATTTAGATTACATAATTTTTCCAAGTACTCGGCGCAGCCATGGTAAGGTGATCCTGCTGCATCTAGTCTTTTCTGGCAATGCTACCATTGCTATTATTGGTCTTTTGCTTAGCCGCGCAATAAATTTGGTTTTCCGGTTCAAGCTGACAGCAGATCTCCCCCTTGACCTTTGGATACTTTTATGTAATGATTCTCTCATTTATCAGGGTCAGTAAATCATTGTCAACCATTAATACATTTTATTGTGTAATATATTTTTAAAAAATTAGTCTTTTTTTTTTTTTTTTATAGATTTAGACCCACATCACCCATTGCTGTTTAGCACCACATGAGTGATTTTACAAATGTTAAAATTGCAAATGTGCCTATTTCGCCACCTGTTATTTATGCTTGGGTCAAAGAGCCAAGCCAGCTAAACTCACTGTTTTTGTCCATCCAACATGTAAAACTACAGTAGTTTGTCTGATTATGTATTTGAATCCTGGCATAGGTGACTTATTGATGTCACCTGGAAAAACAGGATCAAATGAACATATCAGATTTTTCTTGATGCTGTTTGGTGTGGAGGTCCAAAATGATCAACTCCACAAATGGGAAATGTGCAGAGTTATGGACATGATTTAGTTTATTATTAAAGTATTCAGTGGTTCTTCGTTCAGAAAATGGATGTGCATCAACTCTGAATGGGACAGCCTGCTTTTGAGATAGATGAGCCCCACACAGAGATGAGATCAGATCACAGGCAATACGTCTTGATGCATGTTGTTGATATGGTGAATTTTAAAGAACCTTAGTACTGCTGATTAAATATCCACTGATTAAGCACCAATCTCTACTCTTATCCATCAGAAATCCATAGGGTTTCCATGGTCATGAAGAAAACTGAAAATGACAGGGTGTTTTCAAATTGTGACTTAAGAAAATCATTGAAATTGTCATGGACATGTATACTTATTTTTTTTATTTTATTTTATTTTATTTTTTTCTTCTCCAGATGGTATGCTTTGCTCTAAACCAGGGGTGCAGAACTCAGTTCCTGGAGGGCCACATTCCTGAGTTTATAGCGCTTTTCAAATGCATAATACGGCTCGGTACGGCTCACTGTACAGTACCTAGGACCTGGTACTTTTTTTAGTACCACCTCGGTTGAGGTTCCAAGCGAGCCGTACCGCTCTGCAGATCACTGATTGGTCAGAGAGAATTGTCACTACCAGCATCATTGGATTTGCGACAAGAGACACCAAACCCGCTAGATTTAGATGGTCAACAACAGCCACTGCAGTATCATTTGTTTGCGCAAATTTTTTAAATGACCATCGTACGCAACTTGAAAAAAGATATGGTTGTATCGTGGTCAGTAGATGAGGTGGCAGCGCAACTATAATGATCTGTCTATAATCCCACCCACTTTGAAGCGAACTAAACTGCAGTGGAAAACCAAGTCAAGTCACCTTGCTTTTTACAATGCAGATTGTGTCAAAGCAGCTTTACAGTGATAACTGGTATATAATTTTGGCTGCACAGCAGCTCCTAAAAAAAAAATGGTGTCAATGCAGGCAGATCAAAGCACTGTTGAATATCAAATGTCAAGTGTCCCCAACTAAGCAAGCCAAAGGTGACAGCGGCAAGGAACCCAAACTCCAACAGGTGACATCAGGTGGCAAACAGGTGTTAAAATGGAGAAAAAAACCTTGGGAGAAACCAGGCTTAGTCTTATAATCCTTTAACGGATTTGAAAATATAAATTGATAATGTGTAAACTGAGCCATTAGTTTCACCCCTGCTCCAACATGCATATCTGTAGTTTTCAAAAAAGTCCGAAGAACTTGATAAGCTGGATCAGGTTGGTTTAATTAAGGTTGAAGCTAAGCTTTGCAGGGCTGTGGCCATCCAGGAACTGAGTTTTGCACCCCTGCACTAAACCATTTTATTTTATATTTTTTTCATTAAGGCTTGCAAGCAAGTTTCACCCAAATTTAGCTGATCTAAGTTGTTAGCAAATTTTGAGTCTCTAATTAATTGTTTGATGCAGTTAAAAAATTGGTGTGAATGATCCATTAGTGAATTAAATGGTTTATTTTTTATTTTTTTTTATCCTTATCCGGTAATCTCAACTGACTGGAAATGTCATGGAAATGTATTGGTTTAAAATGTGAAACTAGCCTAATTCATTCTCAGTAGGATGGGTGGATTTTCTTTGAATCTATAATCAGGAATAGGCTGAACTTGTCATTGACCACTGTCCCTTAAAGAGGCTTTGAGATTCTGGTATCTTAGTACCCAAACACACACTCTGAAATTCATTGTCCCTACTGCTTCATTCCAGAATGCAGCTGCTCTCTTTATGCGTGCTATTAATGCCCACTGCATTTGTCAACTAGAATATCCACTGCCCTGTGACAAACAACTGTTACAGTCACGTTTCTATGCTGATTGATGCATAGTTCCCTACTCAGTTATACAGTGAATATTGCTCACCAGGTTTGTGTTGCTGTGCCCACTGAGAAATGCAGTGTAAAAAAGACTTATTAACAATCTCTCTTTCTCTTTAAGTTTGATGAGGGTCGGAATACTTTTGATGGAGAGATCAACAAAGAACAGCTACTGCCCTTCATCAAGGCCAACCAGCTTCCCCTGGTTATTGAGTTCACAGAGCAGGTACCCTTTTGACATTTCTGTCTGTTCCGTATTGACATCTAGAGTTTGAAATGGACCCAGGTTGCAGTATTCATATTTTCACTGACATGAGAAATTGAATGCATTTAAAGATTGGAGGTTCTGAAATTCTTGTTCTTCTTCTGCAGACTGCTCCAAAAATCTTTGGAGGTGACATCAAATCCCACATCCTAATGTTTGTACCCAAAACAGCCAAAGACTTCCAGGACAAGATGGACCAATTTAAGAAAGCAGCAGAGGGCTTCAAAGGCAAGGTGGGTGCCCCTTTATTTTAAGATTTTTATTATTTTTCAGGGGAGGGGAGGGGGTTGTAACATATTTAAATTTAACCTCTTGCTTTCCCCACAGATTCTCTTCATCTTTATTGACAGTGATGTGGATGATAACCAGCGAATTCTGGAGTTCTTTGGCCTTAAGAAGGAAGAGTGCCCAGCTATTCGCCTCATCACCCTTGAGGAAGAGATGACCAAATACAAACCAGAAACCTCAGAAATCACAGCAGAGAACATCATCACCTTCTGCACAGCCTTCACAGAGGGGAAACTAAAGGTGGCAGAGAACATTCCTTGGGATTAAGGTTTAAACAGTGTCTGTCTTAAATTAGGAAATTAGTCTCTGCTAGATTTGGCAGTTACTTTTACTAAGTAGGCTTCTGTATCAAGTTTTGAAATATACAATGCTGATATTATGAACGAATATGAAAATTGTGATATCCAACTTGCAGATTTTGATCATCAGGCTTTGGCACCAATATTGACTTAATGTTGGCATTTAATGATGTTAGGAAAATGTGTTCTGTCTCTCTGGAATGATTTTAATGTCTTTTTGTCTTTAGCCTCATCTGATGAGTCAGGATATTCCTGAAGACTGGGATAAGAACCCTGTCAAGGTCTTGGTGGGCAAGAACTTTGAAGAGGTTGCCTTCAACCCTGCCAAGAATGTCTTCGTAGAGTTTTGTAAGTATTTCCTCTATATAAATGTTTGCTTGGATGCAAGTTCTCTAGCTTTTAATGTTGCTGGTCTTTGCGTTTGATGTCTGACCAGTTGTTTTGAGAGATCATGGCAAATTGCCTGGTGTATTAAGGTGGGATCTCTTGATTGCCTCTCTCAAAGCCTGGCATCATAAACACCAGATTCCTGTCCAGAAGCATACTGCTAATCTTGGCATGCATACTCGCAGGATGCTCACATATACTCTTAAACATGCTATTATGGGAAATGCTGAGCTCATTTTGGCTCCAGAGATATTTAAAGCAACCTGCTTGCCAAACTAGTATGTCTATGATGGAAGTAAGGGGATTTAAAAAAAAAATAAAAATTATATATATTAACTGTAATTCAGGCTTTCACTGACTTTCTAACAAATGGAGGTCTTTGTCATTTGAGGGCATTATTAGGAGGCCTTAAATTTTGGGCATGTGAATCGTTTGCATTTCCATCTGTGCCCAATGTTTAAACAGTGGGTAGGATTTCAGCATGCATCCAGCTCCAGCTGTCAGTAACCAGTGCCTGACATGAAAACCATCTGCTTTTTTCCAAATCTTTTTCCAAATCTTTTTCCAAATCTTTTTCCAAATCTTTTTCCAAATCTTTTTCCAAATCTTTTTCCAAATCTTTTTCCAAATCTTTATCCAAATCTTTAATCTCATTGTCTGTATTGTATTCCTCTGCACCCTGAAACTGTTGTAGGTCCTGTACATCCATGTTTCTGTACTCTTTACCCTGTACTCTTTACAAGTTTAACTATCTTTAGCCATTATCCAACTTGATTTCATGTCACAGCATTATCACAAATATCAATACTTTTATCTGCACAATTATAATCGTTGCTGCAATGGGGTTTTGTATAGTTAAGCCATGCATGTCCAAGCATATGTGACACAATGTACAATCACATTTTTGGAGAATTATATCCATTACAAATCACTTCTGTCATGCTGAGCAAGTGCAACAAATCCGAGAGCAATTGTAGTCCAATTAAAATGATAGTTTACCCAATAATAAAAGAGCTGTCATTGACTTGCCTTTATGCCTTTGCAAACCTGTTTGATTTTTCTTTATTCCTTTGCTTTTCTTCTATCCAGATGCCCCATGGTGTGGTCACTGTAAGCAGCTGGCCCCCATCTGGGATCAGTTGGGTGAGAAATTCAAAGACAACGCAAACATCGTTGTGGCCAAGATGGACTCCACAGCCAATGAGATTGAAACTGTCAAAGTTCATAGCTTCCCCACGCTAAAGTTCTTCCCTGCTGGCGATGACCGTAAGGTAAGGCCATGCGAGTGATCATCTTAGGAGTGTTTTTTGAATAATGAATTGTGAATAAAAAAAAATAACGCAACGTCAGATCATAGATATGGTACACATGTAGCTGGCCTATATGCGTGTATGATATATATATATGCACTGTTTTGTGATCTACACATCAATGCATAAAAATCTATTGTTTCAATATTAATTCTTAACACCAATTAATATTTACTATTTTTGCTAAATATTAATTGTTAAATTGGTGCATATAACATGTTAAATATCATTTTTCTCTAAATTAACACATACTAAGCATGTCTTATATTTAACTAATTTTACTGCATTTTACTAGCATTAGGCTGGAAAGTTTAAACCACGTGGCTACAATGGCAGTTATTAATGCACTTGAAATATTTAATCTTGACTGATGTGATTAGCCTTAACTTTTCTAAATTCTCTCTGCTCTCCTAATTCTTTCAAGTAATGTTAATGTTTTAGCCAATATCATAGAAGGGAGCATAAATGTACACAATTAGAAATAAAGATTGCTCAGGTCAGGAAGCTAATGTCCACTAGTCTTTAAATGTTTGATTTTTTTAACTTTAGTTTTCAGTCTAAAACAGTCTCCTGCTTTTGTATTCATAATTTTGAACAGTCTTTTCTTTTTATTTTTTTCTCCCTGGCAAAGCAACTTAGTGATAATGATTAGCTTCCAGATTTAGAAATGCTGAGATATAGCCTGCCATGCCATGCCATGGAAACGAGACACTCCTGGCCCAGTGAATTCATCCCTTGTCTAGATTCTTAGAGAGAGAGATGGGTTCCCCATGGATCTAATTCTAGAATTAAAAACCTCATCAGTCCAAAATGTGTTTTGAGGAAATGGAGCACTGACTGGAAGACATGTTGACAATAAAAGACTACTATGGTAAATGAGTGTGTTGGGTTTACTTTTAAGTTACTGTGAAGATTAATCTTGGCTAGAACCCTGTTTTGCAAGGTTACCAAGCTGTGACCAACACCATAAACAAGTTACTGAGATGTCTTGGACAGTTTCCTGACTCTTGCAATCAAATACCTGTTTTTTTTTTTTTTACTTTTGAAGGGTGTGTGGGATAATGAAAATAAGAGGTTGTAGTTTCTGTTAATAACAATGATAATATTTATTGAATGCTTTTTTGATTTTGATTTGTCACTTTTTTTTTTTTTTTTTTTTTTTTTTTTTTNTTTTTTTTTTTTTTTTCTTCTTGCGTTCTGTAGGTAATTGACTACAATGGTGAGAGAACACTAGATGGATTCACAAAGTTTTTGGAGAGTGGAGGAAAAGAAGGTGGGGCACCAGCAGGAGATGAAGATGTGGAATCAGATGTATGTATAACTTTACTGCAATTAAATTTAGTTTTTCTGTAATTTTGATTTAACTTTGAATAACTAAATTTGACATAAGTATTAAAAGTTAATGTGGAGTCTTTTATACCATAATTAGACTGCAATTGAATGTCTGCCCAGTGCACTGCCTTGAAGAAGTGGCTTTGGACACATACAGAAATGCTGGTCTCAGTTTCGACTTTATGTTAATTTTGTAGTTACATTTTTGGATGCGTTCTGCATATTCACATCAACTGGTCCTCCTCTGCAGGGGTAAAAACCCTGCTGCAAATCTGTCAGACAGGCGATTGTAAAGAGCCTGAGGCCCTGTTTACACCTGGTGATAAGAAGCGGTTTCGTCATTGCGATCACAAGCGACTGGATGCATTCATGGTGTAGACGCTTATGTGGTCGAATGCATTTGAACTAGGCTTGCTGCGGTAATCTGTATGTTCAGCCATACATCGATTACACTACTTGGCCATTACAGCACTGTCTTTTGTTTTTTTTTATATAGAAATAAAAACCATTTAGTTCAGTTGGACAACCAACACTACAAATATAAACTGAAAGCGTCTGCTCTGCTCCATGCAGCATGAGTTGCAGTCGCAGCACAGTGCAGCCAGAGTCAGATTTCACTTAATATGTAAAGAGCGATGAGATGAATGACAGGAATAACGGAGGATTTGGTATGCAACAGATACTGAGCGTCATTGACAAATATCTCATCTTGTAAAATGTGCGGTAAGAACTGCTGCTCCCTATACACGGAGTACTCGTAGTCGCAAATTTGAAAGTGAAGAGTGAGCGTGCATTCAAAAGCGGTTTCAGTACCCCACATATAGATAGCGGCTCCCTGATGTCCGCAAGTTATAGGCCTATGTGTGATCACGAATTCAAAACCGGTGTGAATTTTCTCTCCATGACGTCGCTACTTTGAACAGTCACAAAAGACCAACTACTCTCCGCCTACTGACATAATGCAAAAACATTATAGGAAGTACGCTAACCAGATGGAATTTAAACTTTGTCGGCTGAAGACCTAAGTTTGGTTTGAAGACAAAAAATGTACCAAGCACTGTTCTCTCACCATTCCTGATTTCTAACACAGTCACAGCATTCAGTGTGGTCTAGCAACTAACAGAGCAGAAACGAAAGCTGCTGCTCTCTGTATGTCCCCTCGTGTCCCCTCACATCCATGTAAATCGCATGAGCTCCGTTTCGTCCATTAGGTTATAAGATCTGAAAAAGCCCGTACATTTAAAGAAGGTGCTTACTGCAGAGCAAATGGGTGGAGCTTACGTTAGCTCCCCCTCGCTGGACATCTAGCTAACCCTACCTAAAACTCTTATCTCTCCACCCCACTGGACGTCCAGAGAGGAGGAGCTGGCCATCACGGACTCTGCAGTTACACTTGTACATTTACTCGCACATAGACCCCTCCCCTCGAAGAAATCAGGACAGAAGTGGACAAACAAAAACACCAGGTATAAATGGGTATGCGTCTCCCTTGTCTACTTGATCCAACTGACCAAAACGCATCTTAATACCAGGTGTAAACAGGCCCTGGGTGATGCAGAGTTTATTAAAGTGGCCCAGTTTCTTTATCAACCGTTAAAGTTTTGCCATCATTCAGGGAGGTGTGTGCACATAAAATAAAATTGTAATCCAAAAAGTATGCTGAAGCATAGAACTCTGGTCCTATAGTAAATATCCTCTAGAAATATTAATTTACTCGCATCATGGTCTGTGGCACTGACTGAAACTGAGCTTTGTCTCCTTGTGGCTCTCCTTACAAGCCTGACAATTTTTTTTTTCATATAAATGTTTAATATTTAAAGCAAACACAGAAATTTGTTAATAGGGTTGTTGGTTAATAAATGCAATGGACTAACTAAAATCACTAGTCTTTTCACATTTTTGCTCTTATATTTTTATCCTCTTATCCTGCTTCTGTGTGCAAACTGTAAAATGTATTTTAGGAGCACGTGTGCGAATAAAGCAATCTCACTGGGTGAGTTTTCTTAAATTTTAATGTTATAAAAAGTCTTCTGTACATTAAATGGTAGGCTAAAACAAACGTCTTAATGATCATTTTAAGACGTCTTATATTTTGGGAATGGAAAAACAAATTGCGATACAGCCTATTAAACTTCAAAAGGCTATGATTTCATTAAAAAAATTAACTAATGCTAATGAACTCGAGTTGATGAATTAAGACACTGTCTACTTTATGGCCTTTAATGTTTTAGACAGTTGTAAAAATGCATATTTTATCTTTCTCATCTGAAGGATCAGCCCGCAATAGACTTTCGGGCTTGTTTCTAATTAAGTCACATGCTAAGTTTTTTTTTTTTCTTNTTCTATTGGGCATTATTGGTATTTTGGTTACACAATAAATTGTATTTAATTTGTTTTCCATTAATTCATAGTGAATTATTATAGTCTCTGGCTGGGATGCTCCCCCACAGGAAGAAAAGACTAAACATAATTTGACACATTATTCAATGTATAGATTTTACTAGTGACAGTAAAATCTGTGTCCCATTCACTGAGAGAAACACTATATGACAAAGCAAGGAGAACTCTACCATTTAAATTCTGTAATTTTGCATAATTTAAAATGCAGAATAATGCAGAATATTAGTTGCCTATATAATGAAATTCATTTTAATTATGTAGGCTACCATTATATTTAAATAAATAAAAATATTGTTAAAAATGACACACTATTTCGTTGTTTGTCACATGTAGTTGACCATTTTTACCACCCGGCTACCACCACAAGTATTTTTCAAACTTGTGGAAAGCACTGTAAATCCATCCCAGGCTTTCTGCTTCCTCTTCTGGGAAGTCTAATTGTAGAACATTATCATTGCCACTAATGCCCAACACCACTATTATAGCTGTTTACCTTCCAGTCCCACCCCACGATCCCCCTCCCCACCACTTACTACCACCACTGACAAGACTAAGTCAGTCATCGATAGCTAGTCCACACATTCCAGCTATGAGGAAAGGGCTTTGCAACCAAACACTGGTGACAACAGGTCTCAGCACCCGTGAATGTCTCATGTCTGTTGCACTTGTTTTTCTGCACGGATTACTGGCATGTTTGTGGCAGGGCAGATTAGTTTTGATAAATTGAAGTCATGCTAGTACACATGGCCTTCTGGTAGAGATGGTCATAATTGGCTGTTTTGATGGGTTTTTTTATTTTTATATATTTTTTTTTAACCTGGATTCTAAAAAGAGTATCTTGTGCTTTCCACAGGATCAGGATCTTGATGATGCAGATGAGGATGATTCAGATATGGAAGAGGGACACGATGAGTTATAAGAGACAGGAAGAAAAGGCGAGACAAAACCCTTCACCACCACCACCTCCACTTTAAACCTCCCTGTCTGTGAACACTAAAGCTTTTCTTAACTAATCGTACCGCCACTGGGCGTTACAGGGTCCTTTGTCAGCCAGTACTTTCATTACCACCCCAGCTAACCATCTGCAGCCCAGAGAAGTGCCTCTCTGCCCACAACAACTTTATCTCTTTGAAGTGTTTGATTTTGCAGTATTTTTGGCATTAAAATATATTTTGTTTTTAGGTTTAATTGTAATGGTAATGTTTAACTGCTCTTTACCTGTCCACTACCTCCATTTATACTCTGGGGGCTAAGATTTTAAGATTTTGCAGTTTAATACTGGTAATACTCTCCCCATGAAGGAGGAGGAAAGTCAGTTATTCTGCCTTGATTCTGTGATATGAGTGAAAGGATATTTCAGGGCAGAGGGGCTGTATGTTCATAGGGTGCAAATAAAATTATTATAATGGGCTGCTATTACAGTGCATACAAAACATAGCTAAGACCAAACTAAGGTACCTTCCCTGTTTCTTTACAGTCAAACCACATTGTTATATTCCATATTTTCCTAAATCTTTAACACCTGCTACTAAATTATTTTTAAAGATGTAAAAGTGGAGAACTTGTTTTATTTAATTTTATATTTCAATGATTTATTTTTTTTCCTTTTTTCTTTTTTATAATCTTACATACTGAAGGGCCCAGAAATGGCACTTTTGTTGACTTTTACCTGGGGCAGAGTTGGCCCTCTCAGCTTTCTGGTCATCTGGGAGGATGATTTAAAACCTTATTTTGCACTTCATTGAGTGCCATCAGAGATTCCATATCAGTTACTGAAATGGCAAAGATTTGTCATCTTGTAAGGACAATAACTCCCATACCCTTCCTGCTTTCCATCACTTTAGTGGAAGATTCCTTCCAATCATTGCCGGTTAACAATGTCTGAGTGGTCAGTGTGACGGGGAGAAGAAAGTGTGCTTGTAACCAGATTAATCAGTCTTTTCCCCTTCTTATGCCAGGGTTCAAGGTTGTGTGTGTGATTTGATTAACCCTCATGTTGTCTCTTTATTTTTCTAGGAGGGGTGAATTTCAGGGTTGACATTTAAAGAAAGGGCGGGGGGTTTATGAATTATACTGGGAGGGATTTGGGTTTTGAAACATTTGAAACAAAGCATTCCATTGCATTAAATTGACTGATAAAGTAAACTGGTGGCCAAATAAACAACAAAATGGTGATAAACATGTTGGTTGTGTTTTATTTCTTGTATTTTATATTTTAACATGACTGAATCATAATTTAATCTAAATGTTGTGCTCGGCACCTTTTGAGTAAGTTTTTGCCTGAAAATAAAAGCTATTCAGCCCATGCTGTTTTTTATTTATTTTTATATATATATATATATA
>RJVU01079141.1:711170-736527 GCA_003731715.1 Anabarilius grahami
AAAAAAAATACACTTCTATAATGTACTTAAAGTCATCTATTTTCGCGCACTAATTTTGTACTTAATATACAAAAAATTCTTCTTTAGTACTAATTAAGATATTCTTAAGAACATCTAAGTGTACTCAACTGTGCTATTTTGAGACACCATGAAATATGAACTAAAATGTGCTTTTAATATACTATCTCTGCATTTAAAACATTTATTTAGATACTACTTATAGTGCATTTGAACCCATAGTGTACTACAAGTGGTATCTAAATAAAAAAAAATTTCACCTGGGTATCCATCATGGTACCAAGTAAAGACACTATATGAAAAACATCAACAGATTCTGAGCTTGTATCACTAAAGGAGATGAGCAGTTTTATGGTATAAATCACGTTTTAGTGCAAGTTAAAGAGCAACAAAAACTTGATTTTGGCAAACAATTTTTGAGTTTCTGTTATTAACAGAGGTGGGAATGTCTGTGTGTGTTCACCCAGAACTCGCTATCAACTACATACTCTAGCAACACCCCAGCAATTGCATAGCAAGAGCCTAGCAACCACCCAGAATCTCCTAGCAACTACCTAGCAACACTTTAGCAATCACCCAGAACATCGATATTCTGGCCTAACTGACCAAACTATTTACGTTTTTTAAACAAGACTTTAAGTTGGCTTTATGAAAAGCCAGCATAAATTTGTCTTTCAAACTTTTCAATCTAGTTATTGTTTTTCTTGATTGCTAACACACAATTCATTAAACAATTCAACATTTTCTCACAACTATAAACAACCTCAAAACTATACACCAACTTGCACAAACCTCAAACTTCCAGATCAAAATAAAATGTTCTAGTCAAAAACTTATTCTTGTCTGACAAAATCAAACTTTGGCCTCAGATGACACACAAAACTTAACAAATACACAGACTACTGTACTGCCCAGTGAACACTAGTGAGATTAATTCATTTAACACTGAAACAAAAACCTCTTATTGGGATTTAGGAATTATTTTGCAGCTCTATGTCTACTACACTATACAAAAATAAATTTACAGATGCAGATACAGTAAAATACAGCAATGAACTTTTGGAGGGACATTTTGTTTTTCATTATACTATTGTAAATTGATCTTGCAGTAGATGAAAAGCATGAGAAAAATATGCATGAACTTGGTATGCACCACAATACAGTATACTGTCAATTACAGTAAAAGTAAATTCAGCATCCTCTGCACATTTGGTCAAATTTCATTACAGTACAGTACTATAGCAGTGTATTGCTCTTCTGACACAAGACTAGCTATATCCCTAGGCAGTCATTTCTCAGTTCTGCAAAAATACAGTAGGCTACACATAACAAATGGCTACAAAGAAAGTTGACAATCACAAGTTTGAGGGTGTACAACATGCTACAGTTTACTGTACATAGAATATCAGGGCTCGAAAATAAGGACTGCCCGATGGCCCGGGGCCAGTGTGAACGACGCTCGGGACAGTAGACTGAACGGTCACTTGCCCGATCGGGCCAGTGCTGTAGGGTGTGCGATATATATTGTCTATGTATGATATCGTAATTGTTGATATAACATTCTGATATTATCGAGTATGTCCCTCACTTTACAAAAAACACTCAAGTGCACGCATGTACTACGTGACGTAGTCTAATAGGTTAGACTACTGCATGTGCATATTTAGATTTGGTATATTAAAATGCCTTTAGAATGCCCCCGAAGATAAGGGGCAAAACTGCCCCTCTATATATTTCATATTTATATAATTTAATATAGTTAACCAATATTACACAAAGAGCTAAAGTTACAGGCAAGTGAGTGTTTTTTTTTTCTTTCAGGGTTGGAGCTAAACTCAGCAGGACAATGGCCCTCCAGTACAACGTTCCCCACCCCTGCTGAAACGCAGCCCATCAACGTCTAGAGAGACATTCTTTCACAAAAACTGAAAAAATGAGGCCCCAGATTTCTGAAATGGAAACCGGGGACATTTCCTGTTTTAGTGGTCAAAATATCACCGAAATCTCATGTGTTATTATCTATTAATTAAAAAACGGAGACAATACATTTTTGAATGTTTTTGTTTTTTAATATTATTACTTTAATAATTATTATGATTTAGTTTGATTATTAGGATTTTTGGTCTGGTTTTAATATAATTCACCAAAATAATAGTAACCATTGTAAAAGCAGTTCAAAATAATATAAAATTATGACTTTACAAAAGAACATTACAAAAATGAAACAGCCTCAATATAAGATAAATAAAACGGCATTTAACAAATACATTTAACAAATAGCTTTCCTGTAGCTCAGTGGTTAGAGCGTGGCACTAGCAATGCCAAGGTCATGGGTTCGATCCCAGGGATTGCACATACTCAGATACAAATGTATAGTATCATGCAATGTAAGTCGCTTTGGATAAAAGCGTCAGCCAAATGCATAAATGTAAATGTAAATGTAACATATTGAATTTAATGTTTTCATTTTCACAAGGTGCTTATACTGCCCTACACAACATTTTTTTTTGTTTTACTTTTAACTATTTTTAATTATTTTGCATTTTAAATGCATTTTAAGCACAAAGTTGCAAGTGTATACACTGCTACTAGCAGTGTAGCTGCACAGCCCCCTCTGTTGGTGAACATAATCACTTAACGATTACTCCGAAATCCAACAGGCTGCTGTATATTGGTCAGGCTTTTTTGCAATGTATTTGCGGTTGTTTTGAACGAGCTGTAAAACGGGGACATTTCTGGGGACAGACAGAGGACAGAACACCAAAAACCGGGACTGTCCCCGGAAATCAGGGTAATACAGGGGTAACAGTAAAAAGATCAAACTCAGTATACACCTTATTGATGTACAATATACAGTTGTATGCAAAAGTTTAGGAACCCCTGACAATTTCCATGATTTTCATTTATAAATATTTGGGTGTTTGGATCAGCAATTTCATTTTGATCTATCAAATAACTGAAGGACACAGTAATATTTCAGTAGTGAAATTAGGTTTATTGGATAAACAGAAAATGTGCAATATGCATCAAAACGAAATTAGACAGGTGCATAAATTTGGGCACCCTTGTCATTTTGTTGATTTGATTTAATTGGAACACACAATTGGTTTGGTGAGCTTATTAAGCCTTGAACTTCATAGACAGGCATCCAATCATGAGAAAAGGTATTTAAGGTGGCCAATTGCAAGTTGTTGTTCTCTTTGATTCTCCTCTGAAGAGTGGCAACATGGGGGCCTCAAAACAACTCTCAAATGACCTGAAAACAAAGATTGTTCTACATTATGGTTTAGGGGATGGCTACAAAAAGTTATCGCAGAGATAGAAGCTGTCAGTGTCTACTGTGAGGAACATAGTGAGGAAATGAAAGACCACAGGCACAGTTCTTGTTAAGGCCAGAAGTGGCAGGCCACATAAAATATAGGAGAGGCAAAGGCGAAGGATGGTGAGAACAGTCAAAAACAGCCCACAGACCACCTCCAAAGACCTACAACATCAACTTGCTGCAGATGGTGTCACTGTGCATCGTTCAACAATTCAGCGTACTTTGCACAAGGAGAAGCTGTATGGGAGAGTGATGCGAAAGAAAGAAGCCTTTTCTGCACACACGCCACAAACAGAGTCGCTTGAGGTATGCAAACGCACATTTGGACAAGCCACCTTCATTTTGGAATAAGGTGTTGTGGACTGATGAAACAAAGATTGAGTTATTTGGCCATAACAAGGGGCGTTATGCATGGAGGCAAAAGAACATAGCGTCCCAAGAAAAACACTTGCTACCCACAGTAAAATTTGGTGGAGATTCCATCATGCTGTGGGGCTGTGTGGCCGGTACTGTGTGGGGCTGTGTGGCCGGTACTGGGAATCTGGTTAAAGTTGACGGTCGCATGGATTCCACTCAATATCAGCAGATTCTTGAGAATAATGTTGAGGAATCAGTCACAAAGTTGAAGTTACGCCGGGGCTGGATATTTCAACAAGACAACGACCCAAAACACTGCTCAAAATCTACTCGGACCTTTATGCAGAGGAACAAGAACAATGTTCTGGAATGGCCATCCCAGTCCCCAGACCTGAATATCATTGAACATCTGTGGGGTGATTTGAAGCGGGCTGTCCATACTCGGCAACCATCAAACCTAACTGAACTGGAAATGTGTTGTAAAGAGGAATGGTCCAAAATACATTCATCCAGAATCCAGACACTCATTACAGGCTATAGGAAGCATCTGGCTGTTATTTCTGCTAAAGGAGGCTCTACTAAATATTGATGTGATTTTTCTGTTGGGGTGCCCAAATTTATGCACCTGTCTAATTTAGTTTTGCGCATTTTCTGTTTATCCAATAAACCTAATTTCACTACTGAAATATTACTGTGTCCTTCAGTTATTTGATAGATCAAAATGAAATTGCTGATCCAAACACCCAAATATTTATAAATGAAAATCATGGAAATTGTCAGGGGTTCCTAAACTTTTGCATACAACTGTATATTGTACATCAATAAGGTGTATACTGTTTTTAAAATTTACTGTTACCCCTGTATTACCCTGATTTCCGGGGACAGTCCCGGTTTTTGGTGTTCTGTCCTCTGTCTGTCCCCAGAAATGTCCTCGTTTTACAGCTCGTTCAAAACAACCGCAAATACATTGCAAAAAAGCCTGACCAATATACAGCAGCCTGTTGGATTTCGGAGTAATCGTTAAGTGATTATGTTCACCAACAGAGGGGGCTGTGCAGCTACACTGCTAGTAGCAGTGTATACACTTGCAACTTTGTGCTTAAAATGCATTTAAAATGCAAAATAATTAAAAATAGTTAAAAGTAAAACAAAAAAAAATGTTGTGTAGGGCAGTATAAGCACCTTGTGAAAATGAAAACATTAAATTCAATATGTTAAATTTACATTTACATTTATGCATTTGGCTGACGCTTTTATCCAAAGCGACTTACATTGCATGATACTATACATTTGTATCTGAGTATGTGCAATCCCTGGGATCGAACCCATGACCTTGGCATTGCTAGTGCCACGCTCTAACCACTGAGCTACAGGAAAGCTATTTGTTAAATGTATTTGTTAAATGCCGTTTTATTTATCTTATATTGAGGCTGTTTCATTTTTGTAATGTTCTTTTGTAAAGTCATAATTTTATATTATTTTGAACTGCTTTTACAATGGTTACTATTATTTTGGTGAATTATATTAAAACCAGACCAAAAATCCTAATAATCAAACTAAATCATAATAATTATTAAAGTAATAATATTAAAAAACAAAAACATTCAAAAATGTATTGTCTCCGTTTTTTAATTAATAGATAATAACACATGAGATTTCGGTGATATTTTGACCACTAAAACAGGAAATGTCCCCGGTTTCCATTTCAGAAATCTGGGGCCTCATTTTTTCAGTTTTTGTGAAAGAATGTCTCTCTAGACGTTGATGGGCTGCGTTTCAGCAGGGGTGGGGAACGTTGTACTGGAGGGCCATTGTCCTGCTGAGTTTAGCTCCAACCCTGAAAGAAAAAAAAAACACTCACTTGCCTGTAACTTTAGCTCTTTGTGTAATATTGGTTAACTATATTAAATTATATAAATATGAAATATATAGAGGGGCAGTTTTGCCCCTTATCTTCGGGGGCATTCTAAAGGCATTTTAATATACCAAATCTAAATATGCACATGCAGTAGTCTAACCTATTAGACTACGTCACGTAGTACATGCGTGCACTTGAGTGTTTTTTGTAAAGTGAGGGACATACTCGATAATATCAGAATGTTATATCAACAATTACGATATCATACATAGACAATATATATCGCACACCCTACAGCACTGGCCCGATCGGGCAAGTGACCGTTCAGTCTACTGTCCCGAGCGTCGTTCACACTGGCCCCGGGCCATCGGGCAGTCCTTATTTTCGAGCCCTGATATTCTATGTACAGTAAACTGTAGCATGTTGTACACCCTCAAACTTGTGATTGTCAACTTTCTTTGTAGCCATTTGTTATGTGTAGCCTACTGTATTTTTGCAGAACTGAGAAATGACTGCCTAGGGATATAGCTAGTCTTGTGTCAGAAGAGCAATACACTGCTATAGTACTGTACTGTAATGAAATTTGACCAAATGTGCAGAGGATGCTGAATTTACTTTTACTGTAATTGACAGTATACTGTATTGTGGTGCATACCAAGTTCATGCATATTTTTCTCATGCTTTTCATCTACTGCAAGATCAATTTACAATAGTATAATGAAAAACAAAATGTCCCTCCAAAAGTTCATTGCTGTATTTTACTGTATCTGCATCTGTAAATTTATTTTTGTATAGTGTAGTAGACATAGAGCTGCAAAATAATTCCTAAATCCCAATAAGAGGTTTTTGTTTCAGTGTTAAATGAATTAATCTCACTAGTGTTCACTGGGCAGTACAGTAGTCTGTGTATTTGTTAAGTTTTGTGTGTCATCTGAGGCCAAAGTTTGATTTTGTCAGACAAGAATAAGTTTTTGACTAGAACATTTTATTTTGATCTGGAAGTTTGAGGTTTGTGCAAGTTGGTGTATAGTTTTGAGGTTGTTTATAGTTGTGAGAAAATGTTGAATTGTTTAATGAATTGTGTGTTAGCAATCAAGAAAAACAATAACTAGATTGAAAAGTTTGAAAGACAAATTTATGCTGGCTTTTCATAAAGCCAACTTAAAGTCTTGTTTAAAAAACGTAAATAGTTTGGTCAGTTAGGCCAGAATATCGATGTTCTGGGTGATTGCTAAAGTGTTGCTAGGTAGTTGCTAGGAGATTCTGGGTGGTTGCTAGGCTCTTGCTATGCAATTGCTGGGGTGTTGCTAGAGTATGTAGTTGATAGCGAGTTCTGGGTGAACACACACAGACATTCCCACCTCTGTTAATAACAGAAACTCAAAAATTGTTTGCCAAAATCAAGTTTTTGTTGCTCTTTAACTTGCACTAAAACGTGATTTATACCATAAAACTGCTCATCTCCTTTAGTGATACAAGCTCAGAATCTGTTGATGTTTTTCATATAGTGTCTTTACTTGGTACCATGATGGATACCCAGGTGAAATTTTTTTTTATTTAGATACCACTTGTAGTACACTATGGGTTCAAATGCACTATAAGTAGTATCTAAATAAATGTTTTAAATGCAGAGATAGTATATTAAAAGCACATTTTAGTTCATATTTCATGGTGTCTCAAAATAGCACAGTTGAGTACACTTAGATGTTCTTAAGAATATCTTAATTAGTACTAAAGAAGAATTTTTTGTATATTAAGTACAAAATTAGTGCGCGAAAATAGATGACTTTAAGTACATTATAGAAGTGTATTTTTTTTTCACCTGGGTATTGAAATCTTATTAATTTGTAATTTTAAACAGTATATAGATGACTACTTTGTGGTAATGCAATGTTTAATAATAATAATAATACATTTTATTTGTAATGCGCTTTTCTTAAACCCAAAGCGCTACAGTAATAAAATAAAACAAAAACAACAAAAGCAATACAATTCATTAGAGAAAGACAGTCTTAAATAAATATGTCTTAATCAACTTTTTTAAATGACCCAACGTTGGTGCATTTCTGATGGGTAGAGGAAGCACATTCCATAGCTTAGGGGCTTTGTATGAAAAGGCTCTTTCCCCCATGGTCTTTAGCTTGCATGAAGGCTGGTGAAGTGAAAGAGAGTTAGCAGAGCGAAGAGAGCGTGATGGAGTATAAGGACTG
The DNA here is from genome assembly GCA_003731715.1 of Anabarilius grahami. Classification (NCBI taxonomy): domain Eukaryota; kingdom Metazoa; phylum Chordata; class Actinopteri; order Cypriniformes; family Xenocyprididae; genus Anabarilius; species Anabarilius grahami. The sequence goes on from RJVU01079141.1 coordinate 718,936, forward strand.
ATGAGATCACAAAGATACTTAGGTGCAGTCCCATGAAGTGCCTTGTATGTTAAAATAAGAATTTTAAAATCAATTCTCGCATTTATGGGAAGCCAGTGTAATTGTGAAAGAACCGGTGTAATGTGTTCACGAGGAGAAGTACGAGTGAGCACACGAGCGGCAGAATTTTGTATATATTGAAGCTTGCTCAACAATTTAGTTGGAAGGCCAGAGAACAAGGCATTACAGTAATCTAACCTAGTTGTTATGAAGGCATGTATAAGCCTTTCTGTGTCTGCAAAAGAGAGAAAAGGTCTAAGTCGAGCTATGTTTCTCAGGTGGAAAAATGCAGTTTTAGAGATGTGTTTTATGTGTGCTTCAAATGTTAATTGTGGATCAAAAATGACACCAAGATTGCGCACCTGTGAAATAGGGATTACCGTGCTGGAATCAACAATCAAACTGATCTGCTCGGCCTTACGAGTAGCCGCCACTGTACCAATCTGCATCAGTTCAGTTTTGGAGCCATTCAGCTTCAGGAAGTTATTCTGCATCCAGATACTAATCTTTGCTAAACAACCACGCAAAGCTATTAATGAGCAATGGACATCAGGACTAGTGGTGATGTAAATCTGCGTATCATCCGCATAGCAGTGATACCCAAGACCATGTTTCCTGATGATCTGCCCAAGTGGAAGCATATAAATGTTAAATAATATTGGACCCAATATTGAACCCTGAGGAACACCCTGTCGAACAGGCACGATATCTGATTTGTAGTTACCCAAGCCAACGAACTGGGCACGATTCGTTAAATAAGACCGAAACCAATTGAGGACAGCTCCAGAAAGACCCAACCAGTTTTCCAGCCTGTCAAGGAGAAGAGAGTGGCATATAGTGTCAAAAGCAGCACTGAGGTCTAATAAGACCAAAATACTCCATGCACCAGAATCTGCTGCGATAAGAATATCGTTTACGACCCTAATTAAAGCGGTTTCAGTACTATGCCCTCTTCTGAACCCAGATTGAAAAGGTTCAAATAGACTGTTCAGTGCTAGGTGATTATTTAACTGAATAGCCACAACACGCTCAAGAACTTTAGCCAAGAATGGGAGGTTAGAAATCGGCCTGTAATTGGATAAATCAGAAACATCACAACCAGTCTTCTTAGGGACTGGTGTAATGGCAGCTATTTTTAGTTCTGGAGGAACAATTCCAGAAGTCAATGACAAGTTCACAATTGAAGTCATAAAAGGGCAGATTGATGCAAGGCAGTTCATAATAACCGAGCAGGGAACCGGATCTAAAATACTAGTAGTAGAGTTCATTGACTTCACTGTACTTATAATAAAATCATCTCCAACCGTTTCAAAGTTCGAAAAGGTAGTGGTTGGAAAATTTGAAGGCTGGATATCAACTAGCTCAAGAGGAGTGATGGTATTTAAAGAGCTATATATACCCTCAATCTTACCAGTGAAATAATGAAGAAACTTATTACACTGGTCAACAGAGGAATGAACAACGGCCTAAGTTGGTTTGAGAAGATTATCAACAGTCTTAAACAATGATTTAGAATTTGTTGCAGCGTTACCAATGATGCTTGAATAATAGTTCTTACGTGCAGTATTCAAAGCAGAATGGTAAGCAGACTGTTGTTCAGTGTAAAGAAGCCTGTGCACCATCAGGCCAGATTTTTTGTACTGCCGTTCTAATTGCCTTCCGGCAGCTTTCATTAAACGTAAATCCGGGGTAAACCAAGGACAGGGTTTCCTAAAAGTAACAACCCATTCTCGCACAGGTGCGAACTCATCCAGAAGTGAGGATAGCATGGAATTATAGTGCTCAACGGAGTTAGTAGTGGGAAGCCCAGAGACAAAAGTCGAAAAAAGAGTGAAGTCCATGTGCTTGATATTACGAAATTTGATAGTGCGCTCAGAAATGGATCGTGAAGACATAACATTTATCTCAAAAGTAATAAGTCTGTGGTCACTTATACTCATGTCAATACTATCCAGAGATTGGATACCAACCCCAGCAGAACATACCACATCCAATATATGGCCCTGCCTATGGGTCGGAAAAGTAACATGCTGTTTGAAGTCAAATCCATCCAAAATATCCAAAAAGGTAGCAGTTTTAACACAGTTTGGATTATCAATATGGAAATTGACATCACCAGTCAAGACCATAGATGGACAGAGTGGACTAAGAAGTGTCAGCAACTCAGTAAACTCAGAAAAAAATAAAGGATTAGGTTTTGGTGGACGATAAATGAGCAGCACAAGAACAGGTGAAGCACCATTGACTTTAAAAACCAGACATTCAAATGATGAAACAGTAGGAGCATCAATAACATCGACTGATACATTTGATACAAATATTGCAGCCAAGCCACCATCCTTACCAGAAGCTCGAGGCACGTCAATATATTTATATCCAGAAGGGGCACACAAATTCAAATTAAGATAGTCATTGTCTTTATGCCAAGTTTCACTGAGACAAAGAATGTCAATTTTCCTGTCAAGGATAGTGTCAGTGATAAGTGCCGTTTTATTGTTTATTGACCTCGTGTTGAAGTGAGCAAGTCGCATAGTACTACAGCACACATTCGCCACAGGTTTTTGAGAGAGAACCTCAGGATAGCGTAGGTTACCATGGCCGATTCCACGGCAACCAGAAGTACGGCGCAGCGAGCGCCTGCGGTTCGACCAAAGTGCAGTGACTCCAGCGTGACGAGAGCCTCTATGATTATAACTAGGCCGGCGGAGGAGCTGCATGGAATGCAAAGTTTGTATGACGCTGAAATTTGGACGGCCATGGTGTCTCAGGGATAAGAGTTCAGAGAGAGAGTACCTCAGCATGGTGAAGTCCAGAAGTTCAGTCCACTGCTTAATGCTGGTTCCTGATAAAATCAAGACGGCAATAATCCAGGTGATCATATGAAGTCGCATGATGACATCCAAGAGTTGTTATACCGCCATTGCACACGGAGAACTTGACGCAACTCCAGGGACCCGTTTGATCTCACACGGAGACAGCAGCAACAGGCAGAGACAGTGCAGGTGAATCACGGCAAACAGATGAGACCAGCAGCAGACAGACCAGGGGGAAACACTTTAAAATGCTGGCTCAGACAATGTAAATATGTGGAAGTCCAGCAGCAAGTTAAGACTCAAAAGAGTTTAAGATGATTCAGAAGAGTTTAAAATTCATTAAAATAAAAAAAAACAACTAAAATACGGCAGGAGAAGCGGCAGCCAAACGTGCGCCAGCGTCCTCTCCGAAACCGGAAGTGTTTGTGAACACAATTGTGTATGTCAGGCCATAAATCTCCAAAAACTATGCATGGGCACCTCATGCCACCCCTTTGCCACTCTATAAATAATTTTCTAGATCTGCCCCTGGTTGGAATTAAACTCTGCAGGACAATAGAGTGGTGCAGGTATGACATCACAAGCGAGTTAGCATTTTAGCACTTCTGGTTCCATCGTGCCGAAGTCAATGGGTTTTTTGAATGGGATTTGGGTTAAATGGCTGAAATAAGGTCTGTGGTGAACACAAGCTCAAGACACTTTCACGTTTTATTCTACGACATAAAATACATCAGTATTACCCCACTCGTGATTTTTTTAAGCTGTTATGTGTCTTGAAAAAGGTGGTTGCTAACAAGTGGCTAAATGGGACTACAGAGGCTGTCGGCAATATTAAACGTCATCTCAACAAACAGGTGAGCTTTTACAGCCTCATTATGCTCATAATTGAGCTCTCATAATCTAGTCTAACTCAAACGTTCTGGGAAAATGTTTTTAGATAAAAACTGAAAGAGTTGTTGGAAGCTTGGTGATGGTGACGTTGAAGTCGAGCGACCGCGATGAAGTTCGTTTTAGCCGACCTTTAGCTTTTTACTTCTGACGAGTCGTGGCGACTGCATTTATGCTTCAAATTTCATAAAAGTTGTCATTCTGTCAAAATGATCTTGATGGACAAAACGTGTAAGTATCATAAACCTTTGTTGATCACAGAGCTTGTTTTTTGTGATAATCCAAAAGCCTATGGAAAAATCCTATTGGGATTTTGTCGAGGGAACCAGTGTGATACTAACTGCCGGTTGGCCTACAAATTGACGTCATACCTGCACCACTCTATGGCCCTCCAGAATCAACGTTTCCCACCCCTGCCCTAAAGCATCATAAGCTGAAGTTGATCGAAGAACCACTGCCACAAATGGAGCTACGAATTTAGGCTTATGATGCTTTTGGGAAACCCTGGTCGTTGTTAACAGCCGCTTGCACCACCTGCTGGTGAGGCCGACTAAAAGCAGATGGAGATCATACATTGGCAATCTACTGCTATTCCTCCAGTTCCCGGATGTGCAATGTTGAATTTTCTGTCGAATTTGAACCACTGAATTTGTAGAAGCGAATTTGTAAAGCAAAATAAAATGGACTGAAAATTGCCTGTCGAATATTATAGGATGTATTTTTAAGCAGACCACATATTTTGGAAGTGAAATCTAAAAGGTGAATATGATTCACTGATTTTTTAATGATGAAAATGTGTGTGGAATGTTTTGAATTGAAATATTCACAGCTTAAATATATGACCATGCTAAATTTCAGCCCTTTGAAATGCAATCCTTAAAAATGCGATGCATTAATGCAACACTTTTTTTTTTTTTTTTTTAATTAGTGCAATTCAACTAGCTTTTTTATTTCAAAAACATTTGTTATTATTTTACTTCCATATAATTTACTTATCGACCCATCGGTAAAAATTTCGGTTCTTACTGTCGGTTCAATATTGGTTATCGGTTCATTACAGACATGACTGAAAGAGACGGTTCCTAATCCCGATTAAATGTGACTAAATTCAAAGAAGTGGTATCGTATTCGTAGTATGCTGATGTCAGACCAATTTCTGTATTTCATTGAAAAGGTCCGATTCAACCATAGGATTCAACAGACAGATTCGTCCTCCAATCTGACATCACTGATTGTTGTGCTGCACTCCCCTCAACGCAGCAGTAGTATACGTTACCTTAAGTATCGTTTTGGCTGGGACAAAGGATTTAAACGCCACTTTGTAAGTTCCAAATGCTCGTAAGCTTTAATAGCATTAATGGTAATATTTTAGTTACGTTGAATCGAGCTCTGATTTAAACGTCGAGTTCAGTTGTGGGTTTTATGGAGGGTTTCTGCTATTGATGTTAGCTGCTAAGCTAGCCGGATGTCATTTGCGAACATATTACATCCTGTTATAGCACAATAAACATATTTCAATTTCAATTACATGTAACGGCAAATAGTGTTTGTTTGTGAGACTGACCTCAAAATAACTGCACATAATAAACTTTAAGAACAGACCACAGCTCTAAAAGCTATTGCTACATTTCCAGGTTTTAACTGCCTGCTTTTGTGCTTTGACACTTCCTGGAGAGCAGTTCCCTAAAATAATAATAATAATAATAATCATGTAATTAACTCTGTGATGCTTATTTAACAATCGCGCCTTTCACAGTAGGTCTGTCACTTAAGTGTCATAAGTTTGATTTAATAAGAGTTACAATACTGTTGCATGGGGATTTTGGCAGTGTTGTGGGCAGCTCTCCATCCCCAAACATGGTTCAGAATTACAAGCAGATGTCCGGAGACTGTTCCCCAACCAACACCGAGGAACTACTTACACCAGCACACGAGGAAAATGTGCGATTCATTCATTACAGTAAGTTGCTTTATAAAAATATAGGAAATCTTTTATAATGCAGAGGGAAAAATTCAGTGGCCCGTCAAAAATATGCTGTTTGTTAGTGATTTTATGTTGTTTGGGAATTAGTGTTTTAGATAACATCAACACTTCCTCCAACAGCTTGGCAGCGAGTAATGAGAGAAATGCAGACTTGCCAGGGAAGTGAAAACAATAACCAGGGGCCTCAGAAGTATGTGGAAAGGATGCCAAACCCTGCACTAAGCTGTAGGTTCAACTGGGTGATTTTTGTTGATAAATGAACATTTTAGAGGGCTAAATAATTAATAGTTTGAAATATTTGGCAGAGCTAACAGCTGTTCCCTTTCTTTGCTAGTTAGGATATGTTTCTTAAGAACTGCATTTACTTAAAGACTTGCCTGAAATATTATGTTGAAATTGCATGCATGCTCTCTAACTATTTGTTTCTACTCTTCAGCTTTTACACCAGTCGACTTGAATGATGTGAAAAGGAAAAACACACAAGAGTCCAAGAAGTCATTATGAAATTTGTTTGTTAACTTCTTGCCTGATGCACTGATTATTCAGACCATTTATCTGCAGATCCCTGATCCATACCTTTATTCAAGTGATAAGCGTTGTTCATTGATGCCTACTCCGTCCTATGTTTAAGGACAAATTATGCTCCTTTAAATTAATGTTTTTATAATTCCCATTCCTTTTCGTAGAGTGCTGCAGATATTTTCATGTAGCACTTTTTCTTCCAAGAATGTATATTTTTGTAGGCCAAACCAGAAGTTAGCATCACCCTGGTTTCCTCAACAAAAACCCATTAGGATTTTTTAATTGGCTTTTGGATTATTGCATAAAATAAACTGACCAACAAAAGGTCATGATTCTTATGATTTGTTCTTTGTAATAATCTTCACAAATGAACATAACTTTAATGAATTTTTAAAATACAATTGATAAAAGTAAAAAGCTAATCATAGACAATAAATAAACTACACTGCGATCTCATGTTCACTGTCACCACCATTGTGTCCAACAACTCTTTATTTATTTATTTTTTCCCTGAAAGTTTGAGTTAAAATATTTTTCAAGAGTGTGATTATAAATAAATCAAGGCTGTAAAAGTGGAAGATATACAGTAGATGAGCTTACCTGTTTGGTGTGATCACATTTAATGTCCCCAACAACCTCTGTAATCCCATTTAGCCACTTGTTAGCAACTACCTTTTTTCAAGACGAGTATTCAATTTTAAAAAATTCACAAGGGGTAATACTTATGTATTTTATGTTGTGAAATAAAACGTGAAAATATCCTGAGCTTGTGTTACCTTACTTCAGGCATTTAACCAAAAACCCAAACAAACAATGACTTTAGGACGATTGAATCAGAAAAGTGCTAAAATGCTTACTCGTTTCTGGGTTTTGACCTACAAAAATGTATCATCCCTGCAGCACTATATTTATGCTCATGTAAACCAGCATATAGGGCAAAAAGTATGACTTTTTGATCTATGATGATCACCCATCAAACCAACAAAATTATTGTATTTTTCAGTACAATTATTCCACAGCCACATTATTTTTCTTCAGATGTTGCAAGGAAACAGAAAAGATTGGATAATGTGCTCATAGGTAAGCTAATAAACCTGTTATCTAAAGACCTGTGCAAATATAAAAACACTCTGAATACCTTCATGGTTTACAGATGTCTAATAGACATTGTCTATAAGAAGAATACAGCACAAAGATTTGGAATAGACAAATACATGTGTACTGTGTATAATTACACTGTTTTCACTTAGAAGCAGTAACTTGTTCAAGTTAGCCAGAATGGCTCAACTTACACCCTGGGCAAGGATGTGCCAGTGCCACTCTTTTGAAAGTCATATTTCTATAGCTTAATGTTAGATGATTTCTTATTTCAGTTCCTCACATCCTTCCTTGCTGCATTGGTTTATTTCAATACCTTTGTCTCAGTTGTACAAGTAGTATGTTGTTGTCAGTTTGCATATTATGTTATTAGAGTCAGTTATTTGGTTGCAGCCTACAAATATGTCTGCAATATGTAAGAATATATATATATATATATATTTTTTTTTTAAATAATGAGGTTCAGAGTGGGGCCTCTGTTATGAATTATTTTTAGGAAATGATTATAATCAATCACCATATGGCTTACAGACAATCAAGGCATATAAAATACATAAATTTGGACAAATATGCATGTTAAAACTAACTCCATTACAAAAATGTTAACTAAGAATGACAACTTTACTTTCTCAAAATAACTCATGAAGGTATGAGAATGTTATCAGTTTTAAATGGTGGGAGTTTCATGTCAGTTATTTGTGATATGCACAAATGCATACCACTGTCAGTGTCCTGTGACATTCTGTACTGTGTTCATAATCTAAAATGACTGTCCCTTGGACTGCCAATCGCAGTCAGCTGTTTTGTACAAAACCATACCATGTTGAATTAAAATTTGAATGTCATTTTGTGGGATATTTAATCATAAAAACATTTATTATAATAAACAAACAAAAGTAACAATCTGTGGTGCACTTATTTAATCTCCTCAGGAAGTGTCTCCCCTGAATAAAAAAATAACATTTATTACTGTGATAGAAGTCAACCAAAGATCGTTTTTAAGAATGAATACAGAGTTGACACTGAAAATAGAAGTGTCATGCTGTTGCCTGACAGGCAAACTCACTCTTTAAACTTCCATTCCTGACGGCACATTGGGCACTGCTGCTGTACTTGCTGAGAGTTCAGCCACTTCAGGATGCAGTGCATGTGGAAACAATGAGAGCACTGACCCCAAACCAACGGGCAGTCATCTCCTGGGACCTTACCTGATAAAACCAGAGAGTACGTTTCATTTTCTTATACTGAATATATATGGTTCAACTACACAAAAAAGTTGCACAATTAGGTCTGTGTTTAAACTTAAAACAGAAGATTTCATGAGAAAACTGCAAAGGCACAGGTGGCAGTGTAGTCTTTGTCCATGATAAAGTGAAATCAGGTTACCCACAGTCTGGGCAGCAGCCGTTGAAAGGTGCTCGACAGATGCCACAGTTCTCATCGTTAGCCACCCACAACCAGGAGGCCACACCATTCCACTGCTTTATTTTAACCTTCATCACTTCTGGAATTCACATAAACATAGGACAGATTTTTTTTAAATTAATTATTTCCCATACAAACACATACAATACCATAACGATGATATAAGCCTGCAGAGTTTATATTTTGACTTTCCTGGACCTTACCAATCCTTTTTAAATACTGGAAAAAGATTTGTAAAAATATTTTGAGGAGACTGCACTCACGAATAATAATTTCAAGTCCTTGAATATATAACGTTACCATGGTACTGAATACCATGAATACCACGTTCAAGCACCCAGATATTTAAATTATATAAATAATTCAAAAATACCACGGAATATGTCAAGAAAGTGCTTCTCACAATCACAATACTACGACATAACATTGTACTGTTATATTAGTCTTTTTAGTAGTTTTTCTTTTTGCTAATGTACAATGACATCCACCCATGTCAGGTCAGCTCAGCTATGAGTGAACACACTAGCTTGATAACATGAACATAATACGAATCTAAAACATGTGGCGTTTCCGTTGATAGAGAGCAAATGATTAAAATGTTGTAATAATACTGACCCACAAATGTATTACCATTGATCAATCTCAGTACGTCGATGTTTTCACGTCAATAACATCTCATCTCCTATGATGCGAGCAACGCAGCCAATGCAGCTTGCTTGAGCTCAACTTTCTTCGCGCTTTCTGAAGCCAGCTGAAAGCACAACACCTCCACCTACTGTGTGGGAGACATACATAGCCTTAAAGCTTCTTTTATCTTTAAATAAAGTAAACAAACAGGTTAATAATAAACAATGAAATAAACAAATACTTTAAGAACCCTGCTAAGTTTTATATCTTGTTATTTGAGTTTTTTTTACACAGATACATATCTATGTTTTACAGCTCGATTTGTCATCCTTTAGAAAGAGGAGCAAATCCGGAAGTGTGGCGTCTCCTAGCAACGGAGATGCAACATAAACACTGCAGGTTTAGCGCTGCTAAATGATCACAACACAGAAATAACATAAATAAAATATTTATCCAGAATAAAGGGATTCATTACTTAAGCTGAAGAATTGTAGATGTAACGGCTCACTGCAACTTAGAAACAAGATACAACGGAAACAGGTGACAATTTAAAATGAAATTACTCTGTCATATCCCCTATAAACAACATATATTAACATATTTTTGTGATTTATGAGGACACAAATTTGTATAATGACATGGGTATTACACTGATATTACGTCATAAACAGTCCTCATGTTTAAAATAGCTTTAAAAACATACTAAACAGTGTTTTATTAAAAATGTAAAAATGCTGAATGTTTTCTGTGATGGGTAACGTTAGGTTTAGGAGTAACTTAGGGGTAACGTTAGTGTAGGGGGGATAGAATGTACAATTTGTACAGTATAAAAACCATTACGCCTATGGAATGTTCTCACTTTGATAGCAAAACAAACCTGTGTGTATGTGTGTGTATCTATATGTCTGTGTTGTATTACTTTATTTATGACTATGAAGAAATGGAAAGTGGTGGGTGTGATGGAGTTCTACCAGAGGATCAAACGAATAGGCAGGAAGAGTGTCCGGATGAATTCACTGAGCCTAAAGAGGTTTGAAGTCTTACACCAACCTTTGATTTTTATTAGTTTAACACTATATACTAAAAACATTCATCATACAGGTGGTATCAGAGATAACAGCTTTTTACATTAGTTTTTCAATTTTCCAATCAATCAGGGCAAATAATGTTTTTCAATTGTTTTTTGTTGTTGTAACTTGTTTTAGATTTTTATGTAGAGTGATGTTTGTTAATGATTTTATTTATAGGGGGAATCGATGGAGATTTCAGACAATTATGACAGAGACATCGATCATGCTGGGACCAGTGGATCGATTCTTTTGGACAATTCTGGTATGTTTCATGTGACAACAAGTGTTAATTTTGACAGCAAATTTTGATTTAGTTTTAGTCATTGTCTTTTGACTAAAATGCCTTTTAGTTTAGTCATATTTTAGTCATCTGAATTGTTTTAGTTTTAGTCTAGTTTTAGTCGATTAAATATCATACAATTTTAGTCGACTAAAATCTAATGGGTTTAGTTAAATTGTAATGAATCAATTAAGCATTTCTGTAAAATTTCCAAACTCATTATATACTTCTGCAGAAAACATTAACCTGTTAATATGAATTAAATGAATGTTTGAACATGTCATACAGACAGATTTAACTGCTGTTATCTTAAAATTAAATAAAGCTACTATTTAAAAGAAATTAGAACATGGTCTTCTTTTTAATAAATGATATAGGCCTATATATGCATTCTTTATAACAACTTGAATACAACATTCTTCATTCTTTCAAGCAGACATATTTATTTGTATAATTAAATATAGATTAATCATTAATAAAGCTATTAAAATTATTCAGTCAGTCACTATACCGGACTGAATTGAGCTCTTTTTCACATCGTCAAGCTCTTTCAGATTTATCCTTAGGTCTGCTCTCCTCTTTCTTTAAGATGTTTACATTTTTTAACGTTTTATCAGACATGCAGCAAGTGTATGCCAACTTATGTCGTTACAATTCAAATGTGCACATCCACCACGCAGTACATCAGTTCTTCTGACTGGATCTCTTTCCAAATCGTCCATCCCTAACATTTTCGTCTCACTTTTATTCGTTGGTGAAAATATCAATAGATTTTCGTCATAGTTTTTGTCATTCAAAACTGGTTTTTATAAACGTAGTTATCATCTTGTTTTTGTCAGTTAAAAAATGTTGACGAACATTATTCGTCAATGAAATTAACACCAGTGTCAACCTTAACATTATTTAGTCTATAAAGAAGGATTTACTCTTATTACACCTTTTGTTTTGTTTATGAGCAGAAATAAACAACAGGTTGACACCTGTTATACCACAACACACTCTCCAGCTGGAGTTCAGTGGCACTGAGGCAGAAGGTGGAGTCAGAGAGGAAGATGAGGAAGAGGAAGAAGTTGTGGTGCTGGATCCTGAGCATGTGTGTAAACCTGATGTTTTTTTCCAAATCAGTAAAATTTTCTTTTTATCAGTTTTCTAATGCCCCATGTTCTTTTTTAACATTTTGTACCATTTAGCCTCTAATGAAGAGATTCCAGTCTGCATTGAAAAAAACCCTTAGCAATCAAGTGGAGAGATTAAACCTTGAGCTCCGTGAGAAAGTAAGAAATCTGTCAAAAAAATTATTGGTAGTTTCTTCAACAATTGATTGATACAAGTATTTCTTTGTATAGCTACACATGCAAATTGGGCAGAAATGACTGATTCTGTTCTTCGGGAAATATAAGCACACACTTGCATGCAAACAGAGGCCAAGGAAACTGATAATTACTGCACTGTTGCAGATAGTAGCGGAGAAGGCAGAGGCTCAGAGGCGCCATGAACTTGCTGAAGAGGTATACATGGTACACAAGATGTTGGCCAGACTTCAGGCCTCTCTGGAGGCAAGTCATGAGGCCAGTGCCCAGGCTGTTGCTCAGCGTAGACAGGCCCAAGACCAGCTGGATGGGGTAAAAAATCAGTACCAAGATATTGCCAGTCGGGCCAAAAAACAACGTATGCAAGGTGAGAAGGTTGATAAACCTGTGTTATTTTAGTATAATGTATATACTATTAAAGTTTTTATTAATTCATTTTTAGCTTAGTTTTAGTTTTAGTTCAGTTCAAGTTTTTATTTATTTCCAATTAGTAATTCTGATCTCTCATATAAATGAGTCTGTGAACAAATGAGATACACAAAACTTCTTAATAAAACTTCTTCAGAAGTTAGTTGATTTACCCCAAAAAGTATAAAAACTGTGTTTCCCAACCAGCCCAACATAGTAACAATAGCTGAACCAATCGCTTCAGTTTTTTGGGGGACTACCCGTTCAACAATGTTGAATAACACCAGATAGGATGAAAATGATTTAAAAATCATTATTTTACAATTCTGTTTGGTGCAGAATAGTGCAGTGGTGCAGACTTTAAATAATGCCTTAAATAAACACATCTTTAAATAATGAACAATTGAAAGTGATGTGAAAATCTCTGTAAGTCTTGTCTTGATCATGTGCTCTATTCATAGTCTCGGAATTACAGTCTAAAGTGGACAACCTGGCTCTGAAGTTGCTCTACATGCAGGAGGCTAATAGTGACCTGCGTTCGGACATCAAAGCAATAATAAATGCTTCACACAAAGTTCAGAAAGAGAGAACTCAGGCAGAGGAGCAAAAATACCAGCAGGTGGAGTTCTAGAGCACATGATTTTGGTCAAATGCGGCCATTTTATGTGTTTTGCTATTTTCACACATATAAATCATGTAAATAATTTAACCAGAAAGTTCTTCTGCTTTGATGTTATAAAAGTAAAAACAAATGATAAAATGCACTCTCTCTTGCAAATGTTTGTTTATACACCTCTCTCTCTTTCTCTCTGTCAGGACCTTTATGTTGAGCGTTTGACCAAGCATGTGGAAAAGCTCTCAGAGCAGATCTCTCTGTATGAGGTTCAGATCATTGCTCAGACTGAGCAGACAAAGGCAGCAAAGGATGCTCTTTCTGAGGTTAGAAACCTCTGCAACAAATCATGTGAAGCATACACTCCCAAATTTAATGAATTTCATTATGAATTTTAAGCGCTATGAATGCATTTCACTGGATACTGTAGGTAACGTTAAAATTAAAATATTACTGGGATCAACTACACTGACTTTTTGAGTGAATTTCCATACTGTTCCATTAGTACAATTAGTTCCATTTGTACCATTCATTCTAGCTTTAAAGGGAGATAATGGTAACATTTTACAATAAGGTCTCATTTGTTTACATTATAGTTAATGTATTAACTAACATAAACTAACAATGAGCAATATATTTGTTACAGTATTTATTAATCTTTGTCAATTGTCAATTGTGTTAATTTAGTAAATATTGAAATTAACTTTAACTAAGATTAATAAATGCTGTAGAAGTATTGTTCATTTTTAGTTCATGTTAACTGAAGTTGTTAACTAATGTTAACAAATTAAATCTTATTGTAAAGTGTTACCGAAGTAATAACATTCATCAATAATGACATTGTGTTCTTCCACCCTAGTCCTAATTTTTTTTATATAGATAAATATTTCCTTTAAATAGATAGTATAATTCAATAAAGAAGTGTACATTACCATTCAGAAAGTCTCTTATGCTCATGTGTTTATTTGATAGTAAAATACAGTAAAAATAGTAATATTGCGATATATTATTACAATTTAAAAATAACTGTTTTCTATTTTAACATATTTTAAAATATGTTATTCCTGTGATGGCTGAATTTTCAACATCATTCTAATATGCTAATTTAGTGCTCAAGAAACATTTCTTATTATTATCAGTTGAAAAAACATTGTGCTGCTTAATATTTTTATGGAAACCTTGATTTATTTATATTTAGAATTTTTTGAATAGAAATGAATAGAAAGTTTAAAAGAACAGCATTTAACTGAAATAGAAATCTTTTGTAACACTATACATTTCTTTACTGTCAGTTTGAACCAATTTAATACATACTTGCTTAATAAAAGTATTAATTTCTTTCAAATAAAAAAACCTTACCAATTCAAACTTTTGAATGGTAGTGTACAATTGTACAAAGGCCTATAAAACACTTTCACCATTTCTTTAAACCTTCAAGTCATCATTCAAAATTTGTCTTGACAAAAAATCATTATAGTGTATTAAATTACACTTAGTTAGTTTCAGTTCCTTTTAATTTTACACTCTTAAATTCAATTAAAATAGATTAAATTCTGCAATTCTGTTTGCTACCTCCATTCAAATTTTATTTTTAGATTAAGAACTGCATTGTAATTTAAAAAATCATTCTCAATTCAGTTTTGAATTGCGCACAACCCTGCCAGGCACATATTACAAAAATTAACATTTGCATATGGCACCTACGGACCCGTGTGTGTGTGTGCTATAGGCGCAGCTGGAACTGGACTCAGTGACTGTCGAGCGTAGGCAGTTACTCCAGCAATGGAACAGCAGCCTGTTAATGATGAGGAGGAGGGATGAGGCTTACACTGCCATGAATGAAGAACTGAGGTGAACATAATGCTCATGATGTTTGTGTGTGTAAGACCCAGACAACAGTATAGATGTGTATTGACGTCCTTCCTCCAGGCTGGCCAATGATCAGGTGCGCTCTCTGGACACAGAGATTGAGGGCTATAAAAAGTCCATCACACAGGAAGAAGAGCAGAATGAGCTTCTCACTCTGCATCTGAACCGAGCCCGGAATGACTGCACCACCTCACGTAAACTCATCACACACTCCCAGAACCATCAGGAAGTCCTACAGGCCCAGTACATCACATATACACGAATGCTGCAGGAGACAGAGAAGATCCTCAGCACATTGCGTGGGGTATTTCATTCATATCAGTCTACAGCATAAATATTTCACCAGCTTGATGTGTTCAGGTTAATGAGCACCAGTCTGAAGGTTATATATGGGACCTATCTCTTTCTCTTTCAGGACCACGAGGTGCGTCAGTCTAAGCTCAAGGCTCTCCGGAAGCAGATGGAGAAAGAGTCTGCAGTGCGTTTGGACCTGGAGGACCAGATCATGAACAGGCTGCAAGAGCAGCTTACTCACAATAATGCGGCAAAGTACTCACGCCGACTGACTGATAAAACTGCAGCACACAGGAGAGAGAAGGTAGGATGCTGTTAGTAATATGTAACTATTTTACATATGTGCCTCTCATATAACCAAACCTCAGTTCAAAAAAAGTATATACTGTATATATTCACACACACACACACACACTCACAGGACAAAACGAGGAATTAAACTAAAAACAGAAGAACGTAATCAGTAACTATGAAAACCAAAAGAGTAACTATGGAGATAAATATCATGGTGACTTGTCTCAGGCAGTATAATATAAGGGGGTTAATATGACTGTGATTTTGAGGTGTAATATGACCTGAATATGTTCTTGACAGGTTTCATAAAATTCAAACTTGTGCATTATATGTGATTTCTTAGGAGGCTCAGTTAACCAAATTGGACAATGACATAAACGCAGTTACGCTGGAGGGGCAAGAGGTGGTGACACATCTGGATTCTCTGGTTGCATTTCAAGCTGAACTTGAGCAAGAAATGAGCCAGCGACACTTGCTGCTGTCTTCTCGCGAGGCAGAGATTGCTAAACAAGTCACAGATATTGAGCGAAAACAGGCCACGATCAGCATCTACAACAAGAAGATCAAGGATATTGTGTCCAGTACTGGGGTTAGACCTCACATTTTCACTCTCATTTCATGTTTTAATGTATAAATGTTTTGAAAAAGACATGGACCTCCCTCTTTCTCTGATGATGACAATAAGTCATGGCATCCATCTAGACCAGGGTTCCTCAAATCCAGTCCTGGAGGGCCACTGCCCTGTAGAGTTTAGCTCAAACTCTGATCAAACTCACCTACCTGTGCTTTTCTAGTGATCCTGAAGACACTGATTAGCTTGCTCAGGTGTGTTGGATCAGGGTTGGAGCTAAACTCTGCAGGGCAGTGGCCCTCCAGGGCAAGATTTAAGGAACCCTGATACAGACTATTGCATTTCATATTCTAGTTACTGTAGATGCTGCATATTTAAACTGTCAAATGTGTGTGTGAGAGTAGCATGAAGACCTAGGTCCTCTGGAAATCCATGCAGCCACCCTGTCTAAGGAGCTGGACGAAGTTGGTGCTGAGATTAAAGAGCAGCAGCAGTTGTGGCTTTGGCAGCAGGGGGAGCTAGTGAGATTCACTCAGGAAAAACAGGCCCACAGCTCCTCTGTACAGATCCTACAAACACAACTCACAATTCTGCAACAGAGCAAGATCAGGAAAGAGAGTAGGTACCACTTTTCACTTACACACTGTTTTCAAAGACTCTGTATGCTATTTTTTGCATCACTAGTGATAATAATAATAATAATAATGACTATAAGTTTCCTAACAGGTAGTAGGTACATTTTGTATTGTATTCCAAAAAACAAACAAACAAACAAAAGAACAGCATAAATCATAATTAAAGGGATAGTGTTGAAAAAATTATTCACATTCATATTATTCCAAACCTTTATTACTTCTTCTGCAAAACAGAAAATAATATATTTTAAGTAATTTTTTTTCTATACAGTTAAAATTGTAAAATTGTATATATATACTGTATACCATACCATTTGATATCATATATATAAAAGAAGTCTCTTATGCTCAACGAATGAATAGAAAGTTCAAAAGAACAGCATTTATTAGAAATATACTCTTTTGTAACATAATAAATGTCTTCACTGTCACTTTTGATCAATTTTATGCATCCTTGCCGAATAAAAGCATTAATTTCTTAAAATAAAAAAAAATTAAAAACTGACTCCAAACTTTTGAACGGAAGTGTATAATGTTACGAAACATTTCTATTTAAAATAAATGCTGTTCTTTTGATTTTTTTATTCATCAAAGAATCCACTGAGAATCTCTTGTTTTTCACACCAAATCCTCATGTCCCTTTCCAGGTTTGTTATCATACAGATACTTTAAAATGTAATTGTCTCTCCTTTTCGAGAAGCAGTATTAACATTAAGTGGCATGGCATCTTATGCACAGAAGACATTGGTGCATGCCGCTGTGCTTAGTGGTGCATCCGGTTGTCATTGGCATGTGCCACTAAAACTTGTGATGTGCCACTGACATGGTTTCAAACATAGGGTAATTATATCC
>RJVU01079141.1:744946-759821 GCA_003731715.1 Anabarilius grahami
TTGAGAATTCAGTCACTGAGACGGCGGGAGCGGAAGGAGGGATCGAGCGGGATTTTGTGTTCCTGTCTCTTTTTATTGATAGGCCGTACGCATTTGTCAATCATCCCCGCTTGCTATTTGGGAAAATGAACCCAGCGCTATGACTGGTCGAACTCTTCCTTTTGCTGGATTTGGATGAGTCACCGGGTTTTTGCGTAGTATAGAGTGACAAATCGTACCAGCGTACTTTGAGGTCAAAATGCGTACCCGCTACGCAAAATGCGTACATGTTGGCAAGTCTGACATTGTTTAGTATGTTTTTAAAACTATTTTAAATATGAGGACTCATGAAATGTCCTCATATTTCATGTTTACATCATAATATCAGTGTAATACCCATGTCATTATACAAATTTGTGTCCTCATAAATCACAAAAATGCGCACACACACAGACACTCACACACACGATGACTGAGTTTCAACTTCTGGTAACACTTAACAATAAAGTTCCATTTATTAACATTAGTTAACTACATTAGTTAACATGAACTAACAATAACAATACTTCTAAAGAACATATTAATCTTAGTTAATGTCAGTTTAACACTTACTAGTAAATCAAATGTTGTATTTGTTAATATTATTTAATGGACTCGAGTTAACATGAACAGTTGTTTTTTTTATTAACTAACATTAACCAAGATTAATAAATAATATAGCAAATGCATTGCTCATTGTTAGTTAATGTTAGATATGGCATCAACTAACATGGGAACTTATTATAAAGTAATACCCAAATTCTAATTAAATGCCTACCTAGAGAAATTTTTTGGGCATCATTGGAGCTGTGTGAGCAGCTCACTCTGAACATGTCTTTGGCCCAAAAATGCTGTTTCGGTAGGCAGCTTACTAGGTTTGAGATACAGCCATACACACAAATGGACATTCATGTGAATTCTCAATGCATTTTCATAATGTTTAAAATCAATATAACAGCAGAGCTGAAGAATCAATGTTGTGTAGAGTTAATGAATGGATTGTATAACTGTTTTGTTTATGTGTGAAGGCATCAGATCATGCTGTGGGAAAAGAGAACCCAGCTGATGCGAGAGACTCGCTCTGCCATAGATTCAGACATCGGACAGGGAGACATACGAACTATGAGAGCAGAGATTCACCGTATGGAGGTTTGTATAACTTAGAAAGTTTGTATAGAAGTAAATTAATATGCATCAGTACTTAAGTGTGGTTTCAGTCTAAATGGATCTTATGTATGTGTCTAGGTTCGTTATGCTCAATTGATGAAGCAGCAGGAGAGATTATTGAGAGACATGGAGTCAGTGGTGGCCAGACGTGAGACTATAGCTGTTCGGAGTGAGGCTCAGGCACGATCCGACCATACACGGCCCACACACAGCGACTACCACAACACTCTCCAGAGCCTCCGCCGAAAGATTCTCCAAACTAAGAAGGTGTGTGTGAATCAAGGTTATTATAGTTTAGACCTTCTAGCTTTTATTTTATTTTGAGTAATTTTACGTATTTATTTATTAATTTTGTTCAAATTTGTTAGTGTTACTTTATGCATAATTTAGTTTTAGTATTTTTCTAGTTGCAGTTTACTTCTGCTTTTTTTGTAGTAGAGCAGTTAAAGTTAAAACAGTTTCTCAAACCTATTTCAATATTTCTGGAATACTTGACTGTATTTGGTCAGTGGTGGCATTCAAAATATTACAAAATATTTTTGCTTAATGACTGGTAAACTATATAATTGACCAATGTCCCAGCCAACTGATTTTCTTTAAAGCTATGTTTTGAGTTTTGATCACAAATCAATATTTAGTGTCCGTTAGCAATGTAATAAGTGTGATCATTTTAAATCTAAAAGAAAAATAATTAATGGATAATTTTGAGTTAGCTTAGAGTCAAGAAAATTTAACCATGAAAAATGTTGCCATGAAAATGTCTTTTTGTCAAGTTTCAATTTTTCCAAATATTTGGCTTTATATATTTAGTGTTAATGAAATGCTTTTTTACATTTAATTTTTAGTGTTCAGTTTCATTTTAGTTCAATGTGGGGTAAGTATTTTTTCAAAAACACTGTTTGGAAGTTAGATGGGCCAACACCAACAACAAACGTGTAACTAATCAGCATTAGCGTATAATGGTCGAGTAGACAGAGCGAGCAAGAAAGAAAGAAAGATGAGACACAATATAAAAGAGATCAAGAGAATATCACTGGAATAAAGGTTTATGACTAGGCAAGCGCTTTAGGACCCGTGTTAATATTAGAAAAGCTTTCCAGCACTTGGGAAAGCTAAGCGGGAAGGCCTGAAAACAGACGCAAAGGCTGCTTTGATTCCGCTCCACACCTAAGTAACACTGGGTCTGAGTGTCATTGATTGTCTGGAGCTGCTGTGCTGTTGGCGACTAACAACAAACTCTTGTTTGTTTGTTTGTACTCTTGCGTACTGTACGTTCATTTTTGTGCTTCCTTGTTGTTCATTCATCATCTGTGCTTTATTTTTCATGAAGCATTTTGGTGCACGTCAGCTGTGATAGACATCCACTCTCGCATTGCGTGTGTAACAGTGTCCATATAGTGAGAGTTGTGCAGGTAAACCACTGCGCACTGACGACCATTAGAGAATGCAGTGTTTAGCGTCATTGTTAGTGCACTCGCCTCGCCTGCCAGCAGCGAACGGGCCCGGGTTTGAGACCGACTCAAAGCAGAATGGTTAGGATTGGAGGGTGTGTTTTGGAGGCGGAGCAATGAAGAGAGGGGTGGGTTTCTTTGGGTTGATTTCAAACATCAACAATGTCACACAGTGTTTTTGAAAAACTACTTACCTCACCTTTAACAATAATAACTATGTATATGACCTTTATCTTCTAGTTTTTATCTTCACTGTTATTTACTGCATGTCTGTGTGTGTGTTCAGCAAGCAGAAGAGTGTGATGGTGTTATAGCCCAGCTGGAGGAGAGGCAGGGCTCTATGACCTCCAGCCTCCGAGACAAACATATGCATCTCAGTGACCTGCAGAGTACCAGAGTGGTTCTCACCCAAGACCTCAGCAGACTACAAGAAGCCAAAGAGAGAGTCAGTGCATCCACCAACAGCATATGTTATACACTTGCATACTGGACACCCCTGTAGTGCCCAGCCTTTTGGGGGCTCTCAGCTTTATAAGCCAGTTATATTATGGTTAAATCAACCTATGTAGAGCAATTTTATTCCACATAAACGTGGCATCAGAGCAAGTGTGTTTACATAGACTTTATATTTAAGAATCGCAATCACAGGAAACACCGTGTCACACGCTTGAATGTTTGAATTTTTAATAGACATAGCGGAATCATTGTCATTCAGAAATAAAATTGTGTGTGCGTTTGAATTGCAATCTTTTAATTATTAATCATGCATGCATATGGTTCAATAGCCCATGAATTTTTGAATGTCATATTTGTACCAGACCTCAAAAAAGCCATTTAAGTTCCAATTATGATTTGTATGTGGTGTCACCAATGGTTTTCTTCTCTCTCCTGTAGAATTTGTCTCATCTGCCCATACTGCAAGTCCGGGTGAAACACCTGCAAGCTGTTAAAGAGGGACGGTACACTCCGGTGGCAAGCGGAGACACGGCATTGGAGCTGGCTACAAAGAAGCATGAAGAGCGATTGAAAATGGTCAGCAAATAATCCAGTGAAGATTTTTTGATACAGTAAATTAATGGGTCCTTAAAGGTATAGTTCATCCAAAAATCTAAATTTGCTGTTAATTTACTCACCCTCAAGCCATCCAGTGTGTCTTTTTTTTTTCAGTAGAAATTTAAAGAAGATTTTAGCTGAAACCGTTGTCCTTGGTGATTCATATAATGAAGATTGTCACTTTCGGCGCGTCCTGTGCACATTCATGGCAGTCTGGAGCGCAAGCTTCCTGTCGCATAATGACGTATACACAGGAGCTCATACGTTGGGAATCTGTGAAAAGTCTTCCCAATTGAGATTGCGCAAGTGAACATAATCTTAATTTTACATAGAGGTTGCAGCATCCAGGTAGCCTGACGTGGTCATACTCAATTCTAGTCAGAATATGAGTCTGATACTGCTCCATTGGGCTTTGATTATGGGGGCGTATTTCAACCGATCCAGGAAAGACCTCAATTGGATAGACCTACAACCAATCAGAGCTACAGAGTAAGTGACGTATGTTGAGCGACGCATAGTTGTCAACAGAACTCAACTGCACACATGCTGGAACTAGTAGAAGATGAGCGTAAACAATCTTTGCCGGTGTTGTTAAAAGAATTTTAAAATCTTTTAAAATTAATGCGCTGTCGATATCTTCTATAACGGACACGATGGCGGAATCTACACATCTCAGTTCTTCAACAACAGCCATCATTGTTGTAAACTAATTCAACCCAAGCGCTCTTTGATGACGTGGCTGATTACGTTTCTGGTGATAATCTGTCAATCATCGCCCTGACAATGTGATTGGTCCGAACAGTTTCTGTTCGGGCATAATTACTCCTCTACGGATCGAGTCCAGACCGAACTTCCCGACCTAAAAATGTTGTGGGCGGGGCTAAGTTCGGCTGGCATCCAGGCTAGCATCCAGGATAAGCACAAGTAAATACCACTTTGATGAACAATACGTCTTCCATGTTGTAAACAAACACAGCTTCAGCTCATGTGTGAGTTTGCTCCTACGCATACGTCATTATGCATCAGGAAGTTCACGTTCCAGGGATTACACATAATAATGTTGTAAATAATGTTCAGTTTCTTGCACAGACCAATCGTTTCGCTTCAAAAGCCCTCAATGAATTGTCAGGAGCCACAGGTATTAATTTTGTTTTGCCTGTATATGTTTGTTTGTTTGTTTGCATTATATTAATCACCATTTACTATGGTTTCAATCAGCGAAAAATCTTATTTACTGTTCTACTGAAGAAAACGCCTACATCTTGGGTGGCCTGAGGGCGAGTAAATTAACAGCAAATTTTCATTTTTGGGTGGACTATCCCTTTAATGCATCATCATCTATGCATTACATCATTAAATATATGGCACAAGCTGATTGGTTCTTGTCGCATCTGCAGCCAATGAGCTTGCTGCTCAACATTTAAATAGCTGGTTAACGTTTGCTTAAACAGTTTGCAGCGCATTTCCAGAGTTATAGAGGGTATGCACGTGACGTCACCGTCGACCGTTACGACTGCGGTCACGTCCACTGAGTGGCAAAAGACTGAGTGGCAGCATTGGTATTCAGCGTGATGCCGCGAAAAACACACAAAACACATCCAAAACGGGAAAGAGCTTTGTGATTGACTGTAGAAATAGCTTTGACACAAAACCTGAGGTATATATTTAAAGACTGCCGAAAGCAGCAGAAAAAAGAAGCAAATGGATCACTGCAATTCACAGAAACAGCCGGACTCCAGCAGAGAAACATGGATTTGCAGTTATCATTTTGTGTCAAATTGTTGGATTTTGAGGTAAAATCATACCGTATATATTGTATTGTTATATATTATGTTGACAAATCATCAATTAAATATATTCCATCTTATATTCTGCATAATTGTGTGTTTTAAAATAAACACTGATAAAAACTATACTATAAAACTATATAGGTTTTAGGGCTGTACATTATGACGATATATATAACACTGATATAAGTTATTACGCGGATTTAAACCTACCTGTATTGTAGTTATATAAAATATTCAAAGGCAGATTTGCTTTATGTATTTCCCCGGCGTCAAATCAGGCACATATAAATGTCAGGAAACACAACTCCTGGCTGCATGTCAATATCCATGGATTAGGTTTATTTGACAAGTTTTAAGAAACATTTTCGAGTCCAACCTTTAGGGTAATTCGTTTGTTTTACTCTCGTTTTTGCAGTTTCCCCTATTAAATACAGTCGTGCAGCAGGTTCTTCTGCCACTCAGTCCAGCTGAGGGAGCGCATTTTCGGCGGGAAAGTGACGTCGATGCATACCCTCTATGGAGGGTATGTACGTGTCGTCACCGTCTACCGTTAGGACTGCGGTCACGTCCATTGAGAGGCAAAAGACTGCGCGGCAGCATTGGTTTTCAGCGTGAATGTCGCGAAAAACACACAAAACACATCCAAAACGGGAAAGAGCTTTGTGATTGACTGTACAAATAGCTTTGACACAAAACCTGAGGTATATATTTTTAAAAAAAATGCAGAAAGCAACAGAAAAAAAGCAAATGGATCACTGCAATTCACAGAAACAGCTGGACTCCAGGCAGAGAAACGTACTCGGTTACTAACGTAACCTCGGTTCCCTGAGATACGGAACGAGTACTGCGTATGGGGAAAAGTCTCCCTTTTTCCCCGTTACTGAAGCCTTTTTCATTAATGCAGTGTAACTGCACCATCATTGGTTCACTCATAGACAAGTTGTTGAACCAATGACGGCGCGGCATAGCTGCGTGGCCTATGGCGACGAAGCGCGCAAACTTTCCCGCCGAAAGGGGCGGGGTAAAGGGCTATATAAGCAGGCGTTTCGCCATAGGATACAGGCCATACCGACTGAAGCGACGACACTGAAGCCGCAGCCTCGTGGCACGGCAAGTAACTCAGTACTCGTTCCGTATCTCAGGGAACCGAGGTTACGTTAGTAACCGAGTACGTTCCCTTTCGATACTTCACTCGTACTGCGTATGGGGAGCGAATTCAACCGCGCCGTGCCACGGCAGGGAACGACATAACTTGTTTTAGACACCGAGAGGGGACCAAGATAACAAGTAAGAAGGCCAAAGCCACCGTAAACCCCTGTTACACTACAAAGGAGATAACTCCTGAATTGGCGTGAGGCGGGACTCGAGAGAGGCCGCCTGGTCACACCGAGAGGACCCGAGCTTGCAAGGTCGGAACGTCCAGATGATAGAACCTGACAAAAGTGGACGGCGAAGACCAGCCGGCCGCCTCACAGATGTCTTTAATGGAAACTCCATTGGACCAGGCCCAGGAGGAAGCCATTCCTCTAGTGGAATGGGCCCTGACTCCTAAGGGGCATTCAACGCCCAAGGAGGAGTAACAGAGATTAATAGCATCGACTATCCAACGCGAGAGACATTGCTTTGAGACCGAAGACCCTTTGGTGCGGCCACCAAAACAAACAAAGAGCTGATCTGACTGCCTAAAGGGCTGTGATTGCTCCACATAAGTCCTCAATGCCCTGACAGGGCAGAGTAACTCCAGCTCCTGTTCGTCCGCAGAAGGAGGGAGAGCAGAGAGCGAGATGACCTGTGCTCTAAACGGAGTTGAGAGCACCTTGGGAACGTAGCCATGCCTGGGTTTCAGTACGACCTTAGAGTCACTAGGCCCAAATTCGAGGCACGCAGGGCTTACAGAGAGGGCCTGCAAGTCGCCAACACGCTTGACCGATGCTAGCGCAAGTAGCAGAGCGGTTTTTAGCGTCAGAGGCCTGAGGTCAGCTGAACGCAGTGGCTCAAAGGGGTTTCCCTTAAGTGCCCTGAGGACCAGAGAAAGGTCCCAAGTGGGAACAGTGAGGGAACGAGGTGGATTTAATCGCCTAGAACCCCTTAAGAAATGCACCACAAGGCTGTTTCGACCCACTGACTGGCCAGCGATAGGAGCATGAAACGCCGCAATGGCTGCTACGTATACTTTAAGCGTTGAAGGGGCACGCCCCAAATCTAAACGCTCTTGGAGGAAAGACAGTATCGGGGATATGTCACACTCCACGGGGTCTATGTTGCATGTGGAACACCAATCAACAAAGACCGACCATTTCTGGGCGTAGAGGCGTCTCGTGGACGGGGCTCTCGCCTGAGATATGGTATCTAGTACGTCCCTGGGGAGGTCAGCCGGCTCCCATCGAGGGACCAGAGGTGTAGAGCCCAGAGCTCTGGCTGTGGGTGCCAGATTGTTCTGTTCGCCTGAGAGAGGAGATCCCGTCTCAGGGGGATGGGCCATGGGGCTTTCGTGGAGAGCCTGAACAGCTCTGAGGACCAAACCTGGCTCCTCCAGAGCGGGGCCACCAGAAGGACTCTGTGTCTGTCTTCCCTGACTCGCCTGATGACCTGCGGGATCAGCGCGACCGGGGGAAATGCATAAAGGAGTGTGCTAGGCCAGGCGTGGGCCAGCACATCGACTCTCTTCGAGAAATAAGTTGGGCAGTGAGAGTTGTCTTCTGAGGCGAAGAGGTCTACCTCTGCCTTCCCGAATAACTCCCAAACCTTGAGATCCGTCTGGGGATGAAGCATCCACTCGTCTGAAGGGACGTTGCTCCGTGATAGCATATCTGCACCCAGATTGGTCTTGCCAGGTATGTGAGTCACCCTGAGCGACTGAAGCCTTGGCAGTGCCCACTCCAGAAGACATTTCGCCAGAGCGCATAAGCGGCTGGACAAAAGACCGCCCTGGTAATTTATGTACGACACCACAGTCATGCTGTCCGATTGGACTAGGACGTGGCATCCCGTCAAGTGAACCTGAAACGATTGGAGGGCTTTCATCACTGCCAACATTTCGAGGCAGTTGATATGGAGATGGCTCTCCTCGTGGGACCACGAGCCGAATGCCGGTCTGCCCTCGCATAGAGCGCCCCAACCCGAGTTGGATGCGTCCGTTGAGAGCACCGTCCTTCGTGATACCGCCTGTAGGGGTACTCCAAGACTGAACCAAGCAGGGTTCATCCAAGGTTTCAGGGCTAAAAGACAGGCCCGATTGACCCTGAGACACAAGCGGCCGTGCCGCCAGGCGTGTGGAGGGACCCGGAACTTCAGCCAGTACTGTAGAGGCCGCATCCGAAGAAGGCCGAGCTGCAGAACTGGGGAGGCGGAAGCCATCAGCCCTAACAGCCTCTGGAAAAGCTTCAGAGGAAGATAGGCTTTGTTCTTGACGGAAGCCGTGAGCTGCTGAATTGCCAGAGCGCGCTCTGGCGAGACCACTGCCGTCATGCGGACTGAGTCGAAAACTTAGGCAGAAAACTGCCCCCAGAAACGAAATACGTTGGCTGGGGAGCAGCGAGCTCTTGGCTAGGTTGACCCTGAGACCCAGGCATTGTAGATGGCTGAGGAGCACGGATCTGTGGTGTTCCAGCTCGACTCGCAAATGGGCCAATATGAGCCAATCGTCGAGATAATTCAGAACCCGGATTCCCATCTGTCTTAGAGGGGAAAGCGCCGCGTTCATGCACTTGGTAAAAGTGCGAGGAGCCAGAGACAGCCCGAAGGGCAGGACCGTATATTGGTATGCTACCCCCTCGAACGCGAATCTCAAGAATCGTCTGTGATGGGGGGCTATCTGGATGTGAAAATATGCATCTTTCAGATCCAGCGAGCAGAACCAGTCCTCTTGACAAACCTGTGCGAGGATCTGCTTCAGCGTCAGCATTTTGAACTTCCGTCTCATGAGGGAGCGATTCAAAAGTCTGAGATCTAGGATGGGTCTGAGGCCGCCATCCTTCTTGGGGACCAGAAAATAACGGCTGTAAAGGCCTGACTCGCTCTCTGGAGGGGGAACTATTTCTATAGCCCCTTTCTTCAGTAAAGCCACGACCTCGGCCCGGAGGACGTGAGCGTCGTCCGAGATCACTAAGGTTTGAAGCACCCCGCCGAAGCGAGGGGGCCTTCGTGCAAACTGGAGCGAGTAGCCCTGCGTTATGATCCCTAGGATCCAGCTTGACACGCCGGGGATGGCCTGCCAGGCCTCGGCCCGAGTGACAAGGGGTTGAATAATGTCGGATGACAGACCGCCGGGTAGGGGGCCGTACACCGAAGGAGGTGGAAGAGGAAATTTGCTCTCTTTTTGAGGAAGTAAAATAGTGTTCGCCGTGAAAACTGTGTTTAGTGTGGGCGCAACATGTGTGGGCCCAGCTGCAACACAGAGCATTTCTCCCATGCCCGGAAATAAACGAGCGGAGAGGAGACTGCACGAGGGAGCTTTTGGGGTGGTCCGGTCGTAACGAGATATTCCCCAATCCTCTTCCTTCCTGCTAGATCAGGACGTCTTCGGAGTCACCGGGTCCAGCACAATCTTGGGCCGGGGTCCCTGGCGTCTCGGGAAGGGAGGGCGCTTTGCAGGGAGCGAGCGCTGGCGATGCTCCTTAGGCGGCGCTGCTTGAGAGGTGGATGTGGCTGGCTTGTTCTGCTGAGCCAGCGCAGGCCTGGGTCGGCTTAAAGCAGAAGCAGAGCTGGAGCGCTTAGGCAGAAAGTGTCTCATGGCTTGAGACGACTTCTGTGCCGCAGTGAAGCGCTCGGTGAAGCCATCCACCGCTGGCCCAAAAAGACCGGAAGGGGAGACCGGGGCATCCAGAAAGGCCGTTTTATCCAGATCCTTTATCTCCGTCAAGTTGAGCCAAAGATGGCACTCGAGCACAACCAGGCTGGCCATGGACCGACCGATGGCCTGGGCTGTGGCCTTCGTGGCCCGCAGGGCTAGATCAGTAGCGCTGCGGAAATCCCTGAAGGCGGGTGCATCAATGCCGGACTCATCCAAGGAACGGAGGAGCGTGGCCTGGAACACCTGGAAGATCGCCATGGTGTGGAGCGCCGAAGCAGCTTGGCCTGCAGAGGTGTAGGCTCTTCCAGCCAGGGTGGAGGTGGTCCTGCAGGGCTTAGAAGGTAGAGCTCTCTTAGTTTTCCATCCCACAGCCGCGGGAGGACAGAGGTGAGCTGCCACGGCTTCATCTAGGGGCGGCAGATGCTCATAGCCCTTCCCTTCCGAGCCGTCAACAGCAGTGAGGGCTGAACGGTGAGTCGTGTGGAGGCGGGCAGAGTACGGAGCGCGCCACGACTTCGTAAGCTCCTCGTGTACCTCGGGAAAAAACGGAGCGCTGGCGAGGGGCCTGGCGGCGGCCAGGCAGAAACCACTCATCCAGGCGGCTGCGCGATGGCTCCTCCGGCGGGGCCCACTCGAGGTCCAACTCTTCCACTGCTTTGGATAGGATGCGGAAGAGCTCGGCATCCATACCCTGGCCGTGTTCAATGGGCTCCAGCGGAGGCAGGGGGGTGGGGTCGTCTGACTCGCCAACCCATCCTTCCGTTTCCGACACCGCGAGGGGCATGGAGTCGTCGAGCGGCTCTTCGTCAGATCCACCAAACAAGACGAGGTCGCTCGCATCTGCAGAGGGACGCTGGTCAGGTCGGGAGAACATGACGGGACAATGTTCTCTGGTGGGAGAAGGCGAGGCACGCGGGGGCTGGGCCGACGTGAGCTCGCACAACTATGGGCGCCGGGTCGCTCTACCCCGCTGTCTCTTCCTGGCCGGCAGAGAACCGAGGCTCATGCACTCGCAGTGCGGGCATGAGGCTCCAGCGAGCGTGCCCTCGGCGTGGGACTTGCAAGAGTGGCGCGGCATTTGTTTTCATTACAATTACAATAAATGTCAGGAAACACGACTCCTGGCTGCATGTCAATATCCATGGATTAGGTTTATTTGACAAGTTGTAAGGAACACATTCAATTCCAACCTTTAGTGTAATTCGTTAGTTTTACTCTCGTTTTCGCAGTTTCCCCTATTAAATCCAGTCACGCAGCAGGTTCTTTTGCCACTCAGTCCAGCTGACGGAACGCGTTTTCGGCGGGAAAGTGACGTCGACGCATACCCTCTATTCTGACATTCAACATCTAGATAACTGAATGTCCTTTTATTGTGTTCATCAGCCTTTTAATTTCTAAACTAGCAAACATATACAAGTTTTAAATTCAAGCATCATGCTTTTTATTGTCTTGCATTTGGGGTAGGAGTAAATTACTAAGTATATAAGCAGCAGTGTTTATGTTAAGTTGATGTGAGAATACAGCATTGCAGCAATTCGGATTTAGGAACAGTTAAAGTAAATTAGGCATTCTTGCACGTTTACACTTTCAAATGGGATCAACATATTTGCTCGAAACCTTCCACGGCACTTTTACTAAGGGCAGTGTTTTTCATTTCTATGTTGAGTGCATGCAGGCTGATTCCAGATGCACACCAATGTCAGAATCATGCTTCGTCATTTTCAGGTCGGATCGTCATTGTTTGTATGGTGCTTTGTACAATGCAATGTACAATACAGAGTGGCTTTGCAGTTGTACAATCATGATTACTTGATTAGTGATGGGTTAATCATGATTAGTGATGCAGCAGGATTCATTTCAGCTGTAAAGCATTAAAAAAGCATCAGTGATTAGTTAGTGTAAAGTGTAAAGTTAATTAATTATGAAATTAGTTCAATTCATCTAAAAAACTTGGGGGGAAAACAGCTGCTGCAGCAGCATGCATAACAATTCAGGTTGTAATTTTAGCAAATATTATTAATAGCAGCAGCATGCATAGCAAATTCAGTGTTCGGTGTTGGCTTGACTAGATGATCCAGAGTAATAAGGCTTGAAGACCATGAATGGTGAGGTAACATTTAATAGAAACTATGAATCAACACAGATACAAACAGCACGTAATGTTAACACGACAATAACTGAAGATACTCAGGCTACAGGAGCAATGAGGGACAGGTGAGACTCTAATTAATTAAACAATGACACAATGATCTTGGCAGAAATATGGCAACCGAGGAACCATGAACTAAACACACTGAAACTGAATGTAGGCAAAGTAAGACAAAAGAATATCAAATTAAGTCCATTTATACAGACACAGAGAATTTGTGACATTCAGATTGCAATGTTAGCAAATATTAACTGTAGCAGCATGCATAGCAAATCCAGATTGCTATTGTTGCAATTTCAAATTGTAATGTCTAGTTGTAGACCAAAAATTAATTTTCAGTTAAAGCTAAATTACAATTACAAGCTCACTGCAACCACAACAAAAGTCTTGTGATATTATTAGTAGCTTAGGTGAAACCAGTGAGGCAAAGTGGAGNAATCCAGTCACGCAGCAGGTTCTTTTGCCACTCAGTCCAGCTGACGGAACGCGTTTTCGGCGGGAAAGTGACGTCGACGCATACCCTCTATTCTGACAATCAACATCTAGATAACTGAATGTCCTATTATTGTGTTCATCAGCCTTTTAATTTGTGACATTCAGATTGCAATGTTAGCAAATATTAACTGTAGCAGCATGCATAGCAAATCCAGATTGCTATTGTTGCAATTTCAAATTGTAATGTCTAGTTGTAGACCAAAAATTAATTTTCAGTTAAAGCTAAATTACAATTACAAGCTCACTGCAACCACAACAAAAGTCTTGTGATATTATTAGTAGCTTAGGTGAAACCAGTGAGGCAAAGTGGAGAAAAGCAGAATCTTGTGATTTCAAAAGCCAGTAAACAAGACCAATGATGCTAATTATTTTCTGCACTCTTATCTTAGGTCAGCTCCATTATCCAGCATTTGGCTGAAGAGTACCCTCAGCACCACAGCGCTCTCCACAGGATCAACCTCACATTGTCAGAACACCTACACAATGAACTTCAGGGCGGCCAGTGACCACTGAAATATGTATTACGTGAAATAAAAGACATGTATGTACATACATACATATACAGTATGTTCGGTAGCTTTTGGCCTGGTTAGTATGAGATCTGGTTTATTATAATGACAGCGATATAGAGACTGAATGTCTGTTATGGTAAGAACTTTTTTTATCAAGAGGTGGGTGAATGATGTCTTTAGATATAGCAAAACAGTCCGTATTAAACTAACTTTTCTGTTTCAGTGTACACACAGTTGCAACCATATTTACTCTAAAAAGCAATGTGATGGAGTATCCTAAATAAAATCTTTTGAAAAATGTTCCCTACATTTCTTAGCACTTAAAACTATGATTTAATGAAATAAATCTAAAATTCATAGTATATATACAGTATCTCACAGAAGTGAGAACACCCCTCACATTTTTGTAAATATTTTGTTATATCTTTTCATGTGACAACACTGAAGAAATGACACTTTGCTACAATGTAAAGTAGTGAGTGTACAGCTTGTATAACAGTGTAAATTTGCTGTCCCCTCAAAATAACTTAAGACACAGCCATAAATGTCTAAACCGATGGCCACAAAAGTGAGTACACCCCTAAGTGAAAATGTCCAAATTGGGCCCAATTAGCCATTTTCTCTCCCCGGTGTCATGTGACTCGTTAAGGCTGATTTATACTTTTGCATCGAGTGTACACCGTAGCTACGGCATAGGCTGTGTATACCACGCATAGCCTAAGACGTAGCCTGACGTGCACCTCTTCAAAAATGTAACAACGCATCAATTCTACGCTGACCGCAAGCGCTGTGATTGGTCTGCTAAAACCCCTCCCTCAGTTTAAAAAACTGGCACGGAGCACTCGGAGAAGAGCGAGCTTTTTCAACTTCCATAGGAATAAAAAAATGCTCTGTTTCAGGGGACACATGCAGTCATACTGCAACAAAAGTCGTTACCTATTTGCCGCTTCTCTGCCGCTTCTATTTGTAAGCTTCTCTGACAATGTACATGACAAGCTGCTTCTTCTTCGGCTTTTGCCTTGATCCTCAACGTGACCGCAGACACTGCCTACTAGTGGTCTGCATGCACGTCAACGACGCAGAAGTATAAATGAAAACAGACGCATAGCCTATGGTGCAGAGGCTCCTGCTTAGGTCCGACGCAGAAGTGTAAATCAGCCTTTAGTGTTACAAGGTCTCAGGTGTGAATGGGGAGCAGGTTTGTTAAATTTGGTGTTATCGCTCTCACTCTCTCATACTGGTCACTGGAAGTTCAACATGGCACCTCGTCAAGTCAAGTCAAGTCAAATTTATTTATATAGCGCTTTTTACAATTGGTAATTGTTTCAAAGCAGCTTTACATATTAGAAGCACAGAAAAAAGATAAGTGGTTAAAAATAAGCTGTACAAGCAAGCGTGGTAATATGTAACATATACAAGATGGTGCTACATTAAGCCAATGTCGGCTG